>JAXGGT010024158.1:0-15343 GCA_035583425.1 Marsdenia floribunda
ATAATATAAAAAAAAAAAAAAAAAAAAAAAAAAAGAGTGATAAATAAAAAAATTAATTTCTTTTCAATAAGACAAATAAAAAAAAATAGAGAGTATTAATAATTTATAATAAATATTTTTTATTTTTTGATTTATGACGTCACCGGTCCAAATATGGTTCAATTGCGGTTCAATTGCGATCCGACAATTAAACTGTGAACCACTAACTTTTCTGGTTCGATCACCAGTCCGGTTCTGAAAACATTGGCATTTTCAATACAATAACTTTTGTAATTGTATGACCACGTGATGAATATTGTGGACAGAGATTTCACGTCTGCAAAATATAAATTTAATAATACAACATGAAATCAATGTAAAATAATATATATGAAATCAATGTGGGTTACAAATCTCTGTCTATCTCCACTGATTCTTTCCATCAATGGGCTCGAGGACCTTTTAGGCTTGATCTCAATCTGTCAATTAATGTTGATATTGGATTTGTCCTTCCAATGGTCTTTTTTGACTTGATATTGGAATGGATTTGGCTTTGAGGGTCGTTGGACTTGATCTTGATCTTTTGATCTATCAGTGTTTGATTTGATTTCTCCGAGGGGCTTTAAAGCTTAATCTCGAAGATGGAATAACTTGGAAAAGGAAGAATCCAATATGAACTTGTTACCTTCAAGAACTTGTTGCTTGAAGTCCCTCTTACTTTTCTATTTATAGAGGAATAAATGACAAAGAGTCCCTTGGTGGTGATGTCGCACATTCTGATTAGCTGAGACACTTCTTTGACTCTCATTAATTAGACTTGTCACATTGCCACGTGTCAACATATGATTTATCCTAATAGAATAGTAAAGAGCAATTAGTAAATAGTAATAAGTAATTAGGTGGAATTTTATTTATCACTTAATTAATTTAAATTACTTCTTATGAATTTTCACTGTCTACAAATTGTCCCTTTGGAACTTGTGCACGGGTTAATTTCAAAAATTGTTATGAGGACAAGTTTCAATTTATTTCTATCTCGTCTTATTTGAATCAAATTTGAATTTGACTCATGATATAAAATACAAGATAATATTTATACATATATCGATTTTAAATGAAATTATGTAGGTAAATTTAATTGAAGATAAACACGACTCGTGGATTATATATATATTATGAATCAAATTATAAATTTGAATTTAACTCGAGGATAATTTGATACGTATATTTTTTAAATATATATATATATATATATATATATATATATTACATATCAATATTTGAGTCAAATTAGACTCATAAATAAATACGATTCGTAATAAAAAAATATTTTTAAACAAAAAGAAAAACATTTTACGAATCAATATTTGAGTTAAATTATAAATTTGAATTTGACTCAATAAATATGTTTCTTATATCTTTTAGGATTTTTTTTTTCCTGAATTAAAGATTATCTTGTAGATAATGATTCGTACTAAATAGATAAAGACTTCAATTAGAGTTAAAGGGTTAAAGGACTTTCCTCCTCTCTTGGATCTGATGCCTATATAAAGGGTTCTCATCCATCATAATCACCTTCACAATATATGTTGAATTTCACAAAATTCAATTTCTGAAGTCTTCTCTCTTCTTGACATAAACTCAAAGAAGATAGGTATTTCCAATTTTGTCTCAAACGATAAGTTTGTCGACATCATCACCATCCATGATGAAAATTCAAAGCCTCTACGAGTCTTTAATCCATACTTCTCTCAGCAAGCTATCGATTTTCAATTTGCAATTTGTATTCACTTTCCGGTCTCTACATGACAAATTCATTCAATCCGAGAGATTTACGCGACTAAATCAAACGACAAGTTTTTTTTTTTTTTATTGCAGATCATCGATGATCTTTTTCAATACCGACTCAAACGAGTCAGCAATTCCATAAACATTAATTTGAAGGAGGCATCAAATGGTCAAATTGCAGAAGTTATCAACTTTTACCAACTACTTAAAGAAGAACTATTGGCTTTACCAACTGCAACATGGGGGAGTCATCAATCTTGTCAATTTCAATATGAAGCACCGTCAACTTGGTCAACTTCAACATGAATCAACTATTCCATCATAAACATGAAAGAGTCATCACTCTTGTTAACTTCAATATGAAGCACCTTCAACTTTGTCAACATCAACATGAATCAATTATTCTACCATCAACATGGAGTCATCAACTCTTCCACCGTCAAAATGAAGGAGTCATCAACTCTCCTACCATCAATATGAACGAGTCATCAGCTCTTCACCATCAATATGAACAAGTCATCAACACTTCCACCATCAATATGAACAAATCATCAACTCTTCCATCATCAATATGGAGGATTCATCAACTTCAACGAGCCATTAACATCAACCAACCATTAACAACAATGACCTATTAACATAAATGACCTATCAACATCAACAAGCCATCGTGACGGTGCCCTCAATATGAAGGAGTGATCAACAAGCCATCAACTTATTGGAGAAGTATTGACCATTCAATCGCTTCAACATCCAACTATTGAAAATTGATCTCTACCATTCAAACTAAAGGTAAATTTGTATTCTATTTTTATAAAAATTTTAGGTTGATCGGAGAATAATTGATGTTTCAATTGTTAGAAACAAACTAACTGCCAGAAAACGAGAGACTTCTTGATAGCTTATGTCGTGACAATAATTTCTTAAAATCTGACCATTGAAAATTGATCTCCACCGTTTAAATTAAAGGTAAATGTGTTATCTGATTACTGTCAAAAATTCAAGCCAATCGGAGAAGAATTGATGTCTAATATGTAGAAAGATGTAGACTGCCAGAAAACTAAAAACTTTTAGACAGCTTATGTTACAAAAATAATATTTCAAAATTCGACCATCAAAAACTGATCTCCACCGTCCAGATTGAGGGTGAATGTGTCATCTGCTTACTACTAAAAATTTAAGCTAATCAGAGAATAATTGGTGCTCCCGTCGTTAGAAAGATTTAGACTATAGAAAAACTAGAAACTTCTGGACAACTTATGTTACGAAAATAATATTTTAAAATCTGACTCTTGAAAATTGATCTCCACCGACCATATTGAAGGTAAATGTGTTTTCTATTTTCTGTAAAAATTTTAGGATGATCTGAGAGGAATTGATGCTCCAATGGTTAGAAAGATACAAACTGCCAGAAAACTTGAAATTTTTGGAAAGCTTATGTTGCAAAAATCATATCTCAAAATCCGACCATTGAAAATTAATCTCCACTGTTCAACTTGAAGAGCAATGTGTGCTTTACTTGCTGTCCAAAATTTAGTATAATCGAGGGAAAATTGGCTACCCAATCGTTCAAATCAAATTAACTACTAGACTGAAAGTCTTTCCTTATCATCAATCTTATATAGTCATCAATCTTGGCAACGTGAATTTGAAGTAATCATCCACTTCGTCTATTACAGAGTTGGACAAGTCAACATCTTCCAAACAAATTGACAACAACTTTCAAGGTATTGATTTGGAGAAATTAATCCATATTCACCACAATTTTGATGATTTCTAGATAATCGAACATAGAACTTTATTGGGAGATTAACTTCATGCCCTTTTGTTCTATATTGTTAATCTCCTTCTTTTTTCTTTCTTTGTAAATTACATGGCAAATTGGCATAAATAGTCCCCAAACTATTGTCGTTTGGTGACATTGGTCCCTGAATTATGTTAAATTGTGTGAGATTGATCCTTCCGTTCAAAAATTTTGTTATTGTACTGTTAATTTAAAAAAAAAAAAAAATTGTCCAAGGGCATTTTAATCATTTCACAATAACATTATACAAAAGAAAAAATATATTATTGATACAAATACATATACACATAGTCATTTTTCTCATTCTCTTTACCATACATATGTACATATATGTTGGTCTTTTATTTATTTTTATTTTTTTTCTCTAATGTTATTATGAAATGACTAAAATTTTCTTAGGTAAATTTTTTTTTTTGAAATTAACGGTAAAATAACAAAAAATTTTAACTGAAGGACCAATCTCACAAAATTTAACATAATTCAGAGACTAATGTCACACAATTTAACATAATTCATGGACCAATGTCACAAAAAAATTAATTTAGGGACCAATGTCAACAAATGGACATAGTTTGGGGATATTTATGCCAATTTGCCTAAATTACATATATCAATAAAAGAACTGAATTTAGTTGTACGATTCTTCTTCTTCTTCTTTTCTTTTTTTTTTTTTTTTTGTTTTTTTGCTTTTCATTTTTTTTAAGATTGATTGGTTTTTTCTTTTTCTTTTTCTTTTTTTTTGTTATATCTGAACTTAGAATCTTGTATTAAGTTGCCTACGTATCCACCATAGGGGAATCAAGTCGAGCATAGTAGTTCAATTTTTGCAGTTTAATCTCTTGCATCAAAGGAACAACATGCAGTTTTAGCTCATATGTCAAGGAGCATCATTCATATCATCATCATGTAAACTATTTATACTCGTGTTAAGGAGCTTTCATATCAACTTATGGACAGTTTACACTCGTGTCAAAGAGCCTTGATATCACCATGCAAATAGTTTACTCTCATGTCAAGGAGTTTTTATATCATATTGCAGACAGTTTCCTCTCGTGTCAATGAGTCTTCATATCATATTGCAAATAATTTACACTCGTGTCAAAGAGTCTTTATCATCACGTAGACAATTTACACTTATGTCAAGAAACTTTTATTTGAACATGTAGACAATTTACACTTGTATTAAGAAGTCTTCATATCATCATGTAGACAGTTTATACTCGTGTCAAGGAGTATTGATATCATTATATAGACAGTTTATGCTCGTGTCAAGGAGAAATATTTTCAACATGTAGACAGTTTATACTCATGTCAACGAGAAATATTTTCCACATGTAAATAGTTTATACTCTTCTCAAGGAGAATAAATTTTTGACATGCAGATAGTTTATGCTCATATCAAGGAACCTTCATTCAACATGTAGAAACTTTAACCTTAACTTTTTTTTTTTTAACTCATTAGTAAGTACTTCATATAGATATTTTATTCAGAAAGTTTATACTCTTATGAAGGAGTATCGTGCAATTTAACCTCATGCATCAAGGAGGATTTAGTTTCAACATACAAACTTCCTTTTTTTTTTTTTATTCATCAAAGAGTACTTCATAGAAGTTTTTTTTTATTATTTATTTAGATAATTTATACTCTTGTCAAGAAGTAACATGCAGTTTAACCTCATGCATCAAGGAGGATCTTCATAGTTTGAATTCAAGCATCGTCAGTGTTTGAAACTGACTCTTCGTCTTCAAATTCCGAGGCAATATTACTTTTGCATTGATATTCTTTATATTCAACATCAATTTCAAGTTTTTGATTGACAATTATACTTAACTTCATATCTCATCTGTACGTAGCCAATTCTTCAAACATATTTTGTTGAATGTCTTTCAAAATATATTGAAGATTTCAACGCATTCTTTGAATACACATCTCAATTGCAGATTTTTCACATAATCGATCTCTGCAATTTAGATTATGACTCCGCCATCGATTGATGTAATCAATAACTAGTTCATCATTTCACTGCTTCGTATGACTTAACTTGAACATACTTACTGTTTGACGAGTGTTGTAAAAATGATTTAGGAATTCAACTTCAAGTTGATTCTAGTTGTTGATTGATCCGGGTATCAAATCAGTGTACTAATCAAATGCACTTCCTTTGAGAGAGTGAACAAATTGTTTGATAGCAGATCTTCATATGTACCAACATTGTTGCATGTTTCCACAAAATAGACAATGTGTTGCTTGGAATTGCCACTACCATCAAAATATTGCAGCTTTGGAGGAAGATAGCCTACGAGCAACTTCAAACTTTCAATTCTCCTCAAACATGGCTTTGAATATCCAAAGAAGGATTTTAAATTTCTTGCACACTTATCATTTAACATACCTTGGATAAAGTTCTTCAATTCACTTAACAGAATGAGTCAATTAGAAGAAACGTGAATTGTTCGTTCTTGTTGGGTTGTTTTGGATCCATCAACTATGTGAGAACATTTTTCAGTAATTTTGACTATTTCAGAATCATTAGACTCTTCTCCTTACTTGAAGACAACATCTTTTCATGCTTCCTCAACATATCTTTGTGAAATTTGATTGGAATTACCATTTTTAATCATCAATTAAGCGATCATGAGATCTTGTTGTGCAAATCATTTCACAATATCTTCCACAAGCTTGGTCAAATTTGCCAATCTTTCTTCAATAGTTGTAGCATCTACCATCATAATGGACATGATTGATGAACTTGCAACAAAATCTTCATGACGACCAACATTTGACATCATATTTTGTTGAACAGGATTTACGGAGTCTAAAACGAGATCCATGCCTTTTGATTTTGCAATAGCATATCCTCGATCAGATAATGACAACATGACCTTTTTTACTTGAGTAGTGGGCTAACATATGTTTCAAACATGTAAACATCAATGTTCACATCATAAATGACATCATTTGAAATAGCTTTGTTGATGTTATCATTCTTCGACTCCATTGATGATACTTTGAAAAATATATTGACAGAAAAGAGATGAGTGGTAGATAATGTCCCACTGGGTGTGCTAGAAATTGTGGACGGAGATTTCGCGTTTGTAAAATATAATTTAATAATATAATATGAAATCAATGTAAATAATATATATTTTTCATTGATTTAAAGTGTGTGTTACAAATCTCTATCTATCTCCTCTGATTCTTTTTGTCAATGGATTCGAGAGCCTTTTAGGCTTGATCTCAATCTGTCAATTAATGTTGATATGGAATATGTCATTCTAATAGTCTTTTGACTTGATCTTGGAATGAATCTGACTTCGAGGGTCGTTAGGCTTCATCTTGATCTTTCTATTTATCAGTGTTTGATTTGATTTTTCCGAGGGCCTTTGAGGCTTAATCTCGAAAATTGAATAACTTGGAAGGGGAAAAATATGATATGACATAACTTCACTACCCTCAATAACTTGTTGCTTGAAGTCTCTTTTGCTCTTCTATTTATAGAAAAATGCATGACCAGTCCCTTGGCAGTGACGTGGCACCTTTTGATTGCCGAGACACTTCTTTAACTCTCATTGATTAGACTTGTCACATCGCTATGTATCGACATATGATTTGGCATAGTAGAATAGTAATTAGTATTAGTAAAAATTAATAAATAATTAGGAAAAATTTTATTTACTATTTAATTAATTTAAATTACTTCTTACGAATTTTCACTGTCTATAAATATATAATCAAAACAATCCAATTATGGGAAACAATTAATCAATAAAAAAAAAAAAAGTTGTATTCTAGAACAAAAGTAAAACAAAACAAAAAAGACAAAATTTACTCTATAAAAAAAAAAAAACAAACAAACAAAATTTACTCTATAAAATTCAAGTGTTATTTATATATTTGGTAACAAGCATAAAAAAATGTATACATATTTTAAACTTTTTATTAAATTTGAAAGTTTTTTCTTTACTAAATTTAATATTATAACCTATAATAATATATTAATATGATTTATATATACATAGTATAAAGATTTTATACAAGTATACTTATTTTTGTATTCACTTAAATATATTACACATATTAAAACTTTATTGAAAATTACTCATTCTATTTTATTTACTTTTTGTATTAAAAAAATAATAATATAAAAAATACATTATATATATATTAATAACTAAAATTGATCAAGATTTACTAAAAAAGGGGAAAAAAAAAAAAGAAAAGAAAAGAAAATGAGTGATTTTAGTTTTTATATTTTCATGATTTGGACAAACAAATCTTTATTTTATTTTTTTAGATAATCGAATTACTATTTTATTTTTGATTGAACTCATTTTAACTAAATATTAATAATTTTCAATTATCGGAGTTTAGGTACTAAGTATGTATAAGTCCAATGAATAGCATTTTTGTCTCATTAAACTAACTCAAATCTTAATAAATTAGGGTGTGTTTGGATTAGAATTTAAAATGGAAAAAGTAACTTCATTCATTTTAAGTGAAATGCAAAATAAAATTTGTTTGTAATTTTATTAAAAATAAATTTTATGTTAGAAAGATATGTATTTGTCATTTAGTATATAGGTTTTATAGGAATATAATGTATGTTTTGTAACAGAATATTCATATATATATATATATATATAATATTATTTTATTAATTTTAAAAATATATTT
Organism: Marsdenia floribunda; assembly: GCA_035583425.1. NCBI lineage: Eukaryota > Viridiplantae > Streptophyta > Magnoliopsida > Gentianales > Apocynaceae > Marsdenia > Marsdenia floribunda. Next base: position 8,247 of record JAXGGT010024158.1, read on the forward strand.
TAATATAATGGGTCCATATAAAAGTATATTTTATTAATGTTATAAAAATATTTTAATATAATAAAGTTCACTATTTTAATAGATATTAATGAAGTATTAAACCTTTTTTTTTTTTAATATTGTATTGATTAAAAAAAAGATTCATTATTCTAATGAAATAATGTCGAAATAGAATAAGTATTGGAACACAAATTTTGCCCACTCAAGTTTACTTAAAAAATCCAAAGACTCCCTCAAATTGTTGTCATTATTATTTATTTATTTATTTATTTATTATTATTTTTTTGGGTAAGTAATTAAGGTTGTGTTTGGATTAGCTTTATTTTTGAGTTAAGTGAGTTATTTTTAAAATAAGTTGAGTTTTTATATTTGGACAACACCGACATTTTTTTTTTTGGAGTTGATGAAATTGGATAATAAAAAAAAAATTTGAGCCTATATATGCCTGTAGCCATAGGTGTTGCTTCCATTGTACATGAGAGCCAAAGACTCTTTCTCAAACGTTCAACAATTTAGACCATATATCGGAGTAAATGCAAAAATCGGCCACCGTTCGCCAAAATCCCATCATCTTTACTACACTTCGATGATTTGATATCTACCAACCGATGATTTGATATCTACCAACCGAGTAAGTGTTACTTTTGGACACCCACCCACCATCAATACATGTACGATTTCACCGTATTGAATGAAGATGCAAATGAAGTTCCCTATAAATATTTTCTCCCAAGAATCTGCATCCACTAGTATGAACAATTTGTAGCGATATACTGGTTGGAGATCCAAGAAGTTGGGCATTTCTTGTGAACGCGGCTGTTCTTCCACCCTGGATTATAAAGAGGAAAAGGTATGCTTTCGAGCTCAATTAATCCCTTTGCATGGTCAGTTTTGCTTCAAAGGTTATTTTTTGTGCAGAGTTATGTGTTGCATTTGTTCAGTTTAAGTGGGTTCTATTTTATTATTGCGTGTTAAGTGCATTACATTAACTGGCTGAATGTGTTTGTTCTTTCCCATTTGTTCAGATATGTTCTCTGTGTCGTTCTCGATTGTTCGCAGAGGATTTGCAGTCCAATGCGGGTAGTAATTTCGTTCCTGTGAAGCGTCGTCGTTTAAATAGTAATTCAAAGGTGTTGTTAATCTTCTCTGAAATGTCTTATTGTAAACATTAGTTTCATTCATCCACTGCACTGTTAATACTTGACAGATTACCTGTGCATGTTATAATCTGAATTTAGCTATGAATTCGATGATAAACTTGCGAATTAGGCAGAATTTATTTGCAATTGGAAGATAACAATGTTTGATATCTATTTTCATCCAATTAGAATCACCTACCTCTTGTTATTAGTTGAAGAGCAGATAGATATGTCGGTCAATAGTTGTGAGGAAATCAAACCCTTCATTGCTCAACGGATAACCTGGACCCCAAGTTTGGAACATCAGTATTTGACGGTTTTAAAAGATTGGAAAACAGAGATGGTGCATGGGTGCAAGGGAGATTTGAGAGTAATGTGTGAAAGCAGATTCAAGTAGAATTTAACACTGCAACTAGAAACAAGTTCACTGTCTTACAACTGTCACAAAAATTTACCATGATGAGAGAACAATACATGGCCATGAAATCAATTAAAGATGATCCTAGCATAACTGGTATAGGCTGGAATTCTATACAAAATAATATAGACTGCACTGCAGAGCAGTAGGAGAGAATAAAAATGGTACGACAATTTGTGGTCAGGAAATAGAGTTTGGTTGTAATCCATATCTTTGTATGACTACTGATGAATTCTATTTTTTTTTTTTTTTTTTTTGCAGAAAAGCAAAGCTTCTTAAAAATAACAAAGGGCTCCCTAATTATGGACTCATAGGGGATGTATTTTGGGACAATAGAGCCCAAGGTACGTTTGCTAGGTCGGCGAAGGAAGCACCTCTCACGAATGCTGAAGAGAGGGAGGTTGCTGGCAGAGAGAAACATGGTAGCCTAAATAAATCAAATTCTATCTCCAATCCATGCTTAGATTCCACCGATGGGGAGGATGACGATGTACAGAACTTGAGTCTAGATATGTCTATTTCTACCTCAAAGTGAAAGAGTGTGAGCACATCCGATTGTGACCGTGGAATAAGCGAGAAGAAGATGCGGCTCCAGGCTGCTACGCAGATGCGAGATGCGTGGACATCAGTCACTAAGCGGAACAAAGCTAAACTGGATGAGTATATGTTTTCATAAGCCAAAGTCGAACCCCCCAAAGATGATCCTTACAACTTACAAGCCTGCATTGCGTTGTTATATAAGAACAGTGGCGAAGTCCCTCCACACGTGGAAGTGGAGGCTTCTAAGAGGTTTACCAATCCCCAGTTTCGGATAACATAGGTCCATTTTCAGAAAGAGACCCGTGTTCATTTAGCATCTTCTAATTTTATCAGTCTTGATTAGCATGCAGTTAACGATGTCCATCCGAATAACATAACAAGTTTTTTACGTTCTTTGAATCTTTGAACAATTCTCCATAATTTGTATACACTTTACATTATAGATCATCTAATTTCTTTCTTCGCATTAATTTTATTGCACGAATAAAAGTGGTTGCTTTTAGTTTACCAGAATAAACATGTATTCTGGATTGCAGAATAACTTATAGCTGATAATAGGGTTGATGTAAACATAAATTGTCAAGTATATGATAGTCCTTCTGGTGACGAAGATGCAGCTGAGATGGCAGAAATGGAAGAAATGCAGGAGCTTATGGATGACACTGTTGCTTTCTTTGACACGAGTGACAGAACAATAAGATGTAGGACCTCAGTTTTAAGAGGTAAAATGTGGGTTGATGAACTGCTTCGAGGTCACTCGGCCAGAATTTATCAAAGCCTTGGGATGCAATCTAAACAATTTTTAAAGCTATGCAATCTGCTTGTAGATCGTGGACTGCGGGTCAACAAAAAACAACAACGCATTGACGTGTTTGAGAGCATGGGTATGTTTTTGCATTGCGTTCATAGAGGGAACAAACATTGGGATAAAACTGAGCGTTTTCAGCACTCAACCGAGACTACAAGTAGACACATAAAGAAGATATGTAGAATATTTGTACATTTAGCACCTTATGTAATACAAGCACCAAAGTGGGACGTCGTACATCCAAAAATATCTTCTGACTATCGATTTTCCCCACAATTCGACGTAAAAATAAATGCTTTCTATACATTATCATGTTTTGTATCATTGTAGGTATACTAACAAGACATGTCATTCAATTTCAGGGGTAGGTGCTATAGATGGAACAAGCATATGCGCATGGGTTGTTGGTGATAGACGGGAAGTGTTTCGTTCTAGGAAGAACATGATATGTTACAATGTGACGGCAACAGTTGACCATGATATGAGGTTCACTTTCATACATGCAAGATGGGAAGGGAGTGCACACGATGGACGTGTATTCAACGATATTGTATCAAATCCCAGACATGGTTTTGACCACCCTCCAAGAGGTTTGCAATACATGCTCCCTCTTTTGATACGAAAATATTACACACACAAATTAGTTCACTAATTTCTTCAATACAATGTAGGTAAATATTACTTGGTAGATGCAGGGTATGTTAACCAGCCAAGGTTCCTTGCGCCGTACAAAGGCGAGCGATATCATTGTCCACAATTTCGTCAAAGAAGTTCCGGTTTCTGAGGATACGGGGAATTATTCAACCATCGGCATTCCTCCTTGCAAAATGTTATTGAAAGGACCTTCGGCGTGCTTAAAAAGAGATTTTCGTTTTTGGGATCAGCAATGCCTTTATACAAGTTTACTAGACAATGCAACATTTTAATAGTGTGTTGCGTTATACACAACTACATTCGATATAACGACCTGAATGACCCTATTTTCTTCAAATTTCAGAATGAAGATGCCGAAATAAGCTGTGGTGAACCTGAGACAATAGGAGAAGAAGCAAACGCAGATACTTTCCCTCTCAATGGACCTGCACCACTCTAAGATTGGGCGACCTTTCGTGACACAATTGTGAAAGAAATATGGGATAAATATAATAACCCTCAATCTTCATAATTAAGATCAAGGATGTGTATTTGAAATGGCAATTTTTTATTACATTTTGATATTAATGTTGTCATTATCATCTACTATTGCAGCATAATAACAATATCAGAACCCTTCATTTTATAGCCAGGAACGGTGCTGTTAATTTTTGCCTTGAACGTTAGATTAATAGCATTGGTATATATGTAATATATTATCAATCTATTACAATAACAGTTCAAATAAATTAACAAATGTAATGATTATTCTATATCATTCTTGAGACGAAACCTATTTCTGTATCAGCAACACAACCATCACACAATTCATCGTCAACTGGAATAAGTAAATTAACAACTACAGGATTAGTCCAGTGGCCTTCCATCGCACAGTAGCGTAGGCTTCTTGCAAAATGACTGACATGTTCAATTGAACGCTTATGTCTATGTATATCATCCTGAGAATTTCAACTACACTCCTACGATAACCAGAAAATACAACCACATCCAACCCAGAGCATATATAGATGAGACCCAGCGCATACTTTGCATCCTTCTTCCCTTCATTCACAGCTTTTTCGAAAAGAAACGTTGATGTTCCCAAATTTCGGTGACTGAGATAATTATCCTTAACAGATCATACGTAAACATTTTTAACCTGAGTTGTCTTGTAAAGAAATATATATGAAAACAAAAACACACTAACAGAGTAGCAACATAGATGCACCATTCCTTCGATATATAAAGCCTACGGGTTTCCCATCTGAATGCACTTCTTCATGAATTGACTTGGTATGTGACGATACTCGAGACCTCTGAAGAACCAATCTACACGCACAGACCGGTATAGATCTCCATCATCATGCTCTGTTAGTTCGTAAAGCTTCCAGCACCTGTGAAGTTTGAAAGGAGTGCTTGTTAAATACCGCTCTTATTTGTATCTAGATATCAATAATCAATATAGAACCATAACTATACTCACACTGATCATATGCTAGCAAGATTTACAGGAGAATCCAAGACGACATCACACAAAATATGGGTCAATAGTGATGGAGGAAATCCATAAGTGACGTTGCAGATAGCCTATTGTCAGTATATTTTTGCATGCAATGCAGACAGTAAATATGTGGAGAAACGAAATGGAGAAATGATAGAATAAACGGGGAAGTTACTATAGTGGGGGTGCCGGGTTCATAACTTTTCAAGAAGTGGCCCTTCGTTTTCTAATAAACGGTGATGTTGTTATGTTTTTCCATTTCCAAATATCGGTGCATTAAGAAACATTCTATTTTTCCATAAATTTCCATGCAGAAACCTTTCATATTCCGAGTTTCAATTTTATTGATTTTTTTTTTCCTTTTAATTTAAATGAACATATCTTATAGGTATATTAACAATATTAGATTACATGAAATTGGACTTGGCAAATTGGTAAATTTGGTTCCTTAACTTATTTGATTTTTGTAATTTCATCCTTATTTAAAAATTTTGGCAATTTTGATCCCTTATGTTAATAACTTTGGCAAATTTCATCCTTTTGTCAATTCTCATAAATAAATAAGGGTTAACACAATAAATTCTTATAATTTAATTTTATTTTTTTAAAATAAAGTGTTTGTATCTATTAAAGATTTTCATTCCTACCCTTTGCGTACACTTTATTTTTAATAGAAACGTACACTTTCATTTTAAAAAATTAAATTAAATTATAAGAATTTAATGTGTTAACCCTTATTTATTTAAATTGACAAAAGGATGAAATTGCCAAAGTTATACATAAGGGATGAAAATTGCCAAAACTTATTTATTTATTTTGAAAATTTTTTAAATAAGGTTGAAATTAAAAAATCATATAAGTTAAGATACCAAATTTACCAATTTGTCAATTGAATTTTGTTATTCTTATTATTAACACTAGATATATGGTCTGTTATTATTACTAATTTGCCAATTGAACAACTTTATATGAATATAAATTAATAGTATTTTATATTTATTCATAATTAAGAATAATTTTTTATGTGTAGGTAATATGTGTGAAAGTCAATTTTGACAAGTAACATAACTGTATATACATTTGTGAACTAAAACCATTCTAATAATATTAGTACTGGGATTTAGACATATGTATATACATATAAATATATATAAATATATATATACATATAAATATATATAAATATATATATACATATAAATATATATAAATATATATATATATATATATATATATCTGTATTTAGCATACAAAATCGGACAGGCGAAGCAGCAAAAAAAAAAAAAAAAAAACTTGGACAAATGAAATGAAACTCCTAAATCCTATTGGAAAGGAGACCTATTTCAACATCCACAACACAGTCTGCACACAATGGATTATCATCCAATTTATCTAAATCATATTTATGAAGTCAATTAGTCCCCGGCTTGTACATCGGATGCCCTGGCAACATGCAACACCGCAGTCTTTCCCCACTTGCTCAGACATGATGAAGGACATTAATTTCTATCCACCATGGACTTAGATAATCTGTTAAACGCTCGCGTATATCCAGAAACACATGTGCAGGAGTACTTAATCTAAGTTGGCCCATCATCTACATTCCACTCCATTCTAGGGCATCCATTCTTGATTGAATCAAGACCATAGCCAGAGCATACTTTGCAGTTACACTCCCACAGTCTATGGCCTCCCCCAAATCATCAATGGATAGTTCGAGAATACTACGCCAAAAAAAATGATCCTAGACCAAACCGTGTAGTGTCAACAGTAATATCCTCTATGCTTCGTTAAAAACATGAAAATAAGGAAAATTTAAACAGATGATAGAGGTTAGACTGATACGCACGATTCCTCTAACGTATAACGCATTGAAGTTTTTATGCTCGATGCACTTGTTGATGAAACGATCATTTAGTGTGGGGGAAGGAACATCTTGTTATGCTTTAGTGCTAGTTTCAGTTTGAAGTCTATTTAGTTGTTATGTCGTGTTAGTGTGTTTAATTGCTGTTTTTATTTTCTTTTTTGTTTAGTGCATCTGTCTAGTTTTTACGTTGT
>JAXGGT010024168.1:0-15343 GCA_035583425.1 Marsdenia floribunda
TGTAATTTCTCTGGCTCACCTATAGTGTTTAGGTTGAGTTTTTTTGTGTCCAATCTTGTTAGGGTTGGATATATTTTTTGTTACCGTGAATGTTGTTTCTTCATTCATGTGTAATTGTCCCTTTATTAATGATATTCACTTACCAAAAAAAATATTATAAACAATGAGACTATATATATATATATCCTGATGTGGAATACATCCTTATTTTGTAGGGATTGAAAAGAGTAGCATCTTAGATAGCAGTACATGGCTAAAATTCGACATAAGGCCGTCTTAAGTGAGATTCAAACTCAAGACCTCTATTTGACAAACTTCAACACAAGACCGTGATCTTAAGTGAGATTCGAACTCAAGATCTCTATTTGACAAGGCAGGTGAAAACACTTAAGCGAAGAGATTCACACAGCACTGGGTTACCACCTTATTCTATTTCATCCATCATCAATAAATCATCTTCTTCTTTAACCTCCCTCTTTTGGCAAAATAAGATTTCTCTCTTGTCCCAACTTCTCTACTTTCTCTTGAGATAAATTTGATAGCAATAATTTTCTTGTATTGGACTCATTTGTATAAATAAATTTTTAATATGGTATGTCAATGAAATACTTAAATCAATTATATATTGAACTCAGTCCCATTATTATATTTTAATTATAAATATATTAGAAATTGATATCCAAACTGACCATGTATACAGAACAGTACTATATAATTGTTTTAACCTAATAATAACCAAAGTTATTATGATGAACTTTAGAACCTGCTTAGAATTTGTCATCTCTTTTGTCCTTGAAACGACATCGATTCAATTAGTTCGACCAACACAGTCCCACGAATTTGGAGAATCGTCTCAAATTTATAACTTCTCTATATACTTTATTATTGTTATTATATATTATTATAATAAGCCTGTAATGGACAGCCTTTAAATTATCCATTTCTATCGAGAAGGCTTAGGTCAGTGGGAGCAGTCTCGCTTATGATTCGAGAGATCATGAGTTCAAAACATATTAGAGATAAAAGTCCTCAAAATTTTTGGGAAAATATATATATATATATCAGTTTCTTGACAATATCAGAGTGGCCATTCCATAAGATTTCCTATTCTTAAAAAATGCAATATATATATATATATATATATATATATGTATATGTATATATGTATATGTATGTTATGTATATATCACTTGAAATTCCCAGTTTGAACTGTCTTAAAAAAATGACTAGATTTGCAGTACTGTTTTATAACATCGTCCAAAATAATCTTTTCTTTTTTGGGTTTGCAATTTTTATTTCCTTTCCCAATTATTTCCTTTTTCATCATCTTTGTTATTTAAAGGTTTATGGAAAAATTGATCAGTTTAGTTCTTATATTTTCATTGTTTGAATAAATAAATGAGTCTCTATTTTATTTTTTTGGATAATCGAATCCCCATTTTGTTTCTTATTATTCAAAAGGGGGTCTTTTTAGCTTAAATATGGGCAATTTTCAGATACTAAAGTTTAGGTACGAAGTACATATAAGTCCAATATATGAAAGGTATTTTCGTTATTTATAATTTCATTAACTAACTAAAATCTTAATAAATCCTTATTTTGGTGGTTGAAAATTGACAAAATTTGACTAAAAAGACCCTTTTGTCCAATTAAAAATAAAATTAAGATATTTCAATTCTACAAAAAAATAAAATATAAAGACTCATTTATTCAAATAATAAAAACACAAGACTAAAAAAGTCAATTTTCTGGAAAAAGCTGATTTATTAGTTACCAGTTTCACTACCACCAGATTTACAAGGAAAAAAAAAAAAAAAACTCGGATTGAAAAGAGATGATTGAAACCAAATCTATAATAAATTAAGGTTTGAAATTGTCATGCATGTTGAGAGAAGAGAGTGCTCATGATTCATGAATACATACAGTACTGGAGAATAAATGTTGACAACAACCAACGATGTGGAGAATTTACGATACATATCTCGTTAGCTAGAAAAAAACAAAATTGTTTTCTTTTCTTTTCTTTTTCTTTTTTTTTTTTTTTTTTTTTTTTTGTTTTTTTTCCTGAGTATCGGCAATGATTAAGCAATTAATTTGATCAGTTCTGTACGTATAGTGGTCGTGACTCATGGAATTGAAAGATCCTTCACAACTTCTCTCTGCCACTTGAATCTAGCTAAGCTAGTGCTAAACATTTTGTACTGTATTTCTTAATTAGTCGCCGACGCCAGCAACGTTTGAAGAAGAAAAAAAAAAAAAATACATACATACATACATATATATATATACACACACACCATTCTGCATGTTTTACTGATTTAGACATGCATGCTGCCCTCGATCGATGTGGACATCTCTCTCACTCTCACATTTTTCACCATCCTTAATTAGGTTTGACAAAAGGCAGGCGTGTTTAACAGTACGTTTCCAGCAATACTACTCCTTCAAATCAGAAGTTCTAAGTTAGATCTGGTTAGGTAAAGATATAAGAAGAGTAAAAAACAGCTAGCTATAGTTAGGGTTTTTAACTCTAGTTAAAAGATACACGAACCTATTTTTAATTATTTTATATATGATTTCGAGCAAATTTTTTTTTTTTTAATTTGAACCAATAGATTATTGTTATCTCCGGCAGATTCAATTCCATCGGAGATGAAAATTTTGGGGAAGAAGATAAAAGAGTACACAAATGAAAAGAAGTAATTATTATGGGGTCAACATATATAATGGAACCCTAAGGCGTAGGTGAGTTGGTAAGGTGTTCCCTTAGTTTAAATGAGATTGCGAAATCGAAACCGTACTCACCTATACAGCCGTTTAAAAACTTGGGGTTAGAGCATATATACCTCTCGCAAGAGACCCACCCGGCTTGAGCGGGGATTAGTCTAAATATGGACATAACTTAAAAGTGTCGTCCATAATTGGAACCTATTCAGGACAGTTCGTGCATTAACGGAAAAAAAAAAAAAAAAAAAACAAATATAATGGTGTCAATTGGGAACAGCACTTTTTAATTAATTATAGTGCATGCTAGTTCTGGAGGGTCGTAATTCATGCAATTAGATGGTCACATTTCTTGCCAGCTCCTATATGACTTGGAGTAGTTATCGAGTACGGAATATTTGGACCAGGAAATGGCGGATACTGATTGCTACCAGAATGCAGTATTATTATTATTATTATTATTTTCTCTTCTTTTCTTTAAGAATCCATTGGTCCACTGTGAGCCATAAATTAAGACGCTACACCAATAAAATCTCCATTAAATAACTACAAAAATGCTATAAAATTTTCGCATTGATAAGTCAAATTTGTAGGTAGAGTTTTTTTTTTTTTTTTTTTAATTACTTAAAACTTTACTAATAAAGAGATAATATTAATACAAAAAGCATTATTTATAGGTAATAACGAAGAAAATACCATCCTAAGTTTACCATCTTTATCTTTTTATTTAGTTTTTTTTTTTTTTTTTTTTAATAATAAACCAAAAGATCTTGAACATATTAGAAATCTCAAAGAATATCTAAAAAATTTACAAATATCTGGTAAACATCAGATCTAAATTTGCTAAATATATATATATATATATATATATATATAATTTTCTTTAAAATGAAAATAGAGTTAATTTTATAGAAATTGAAAGAAATCTTTGCCGGTAAACTCGAAAGAGTCACAAAAATACTAAACATAAAAAATAAAAAATAAAAAATGATGAATAAGAAGGTAAAACTAAAAATTAAAAGAAGAAAAATAGTTCTGTAACCAAAAAAAAAAAAAAAAAAAAAAATGATGAATTCTCACTTGCCAGAGAAATCAAACATAGAGGTTCTGCTTGGGGCACTAAGGGAAAGAGGAAGAGGCAGAAGAAGAAGAGAGGGATTTTAGAAAAAATATTCCAATAAACAAAGATAAATTAAGCATCGGTTAAATTAAATAAATTATATTTTTAATTATTTTAATTATTATTTTATATATATAGAAAGAGGATAATTCAACAAATAGTAACTTAATTAATTAAAAATAACATTGAAAACAAAAAAGTCTCAAATATGAACTAGAAACCTCAAAATTATATATATGAATCCATACTTTATAATTTTCTAATTATTTATTAATTAGTTCTAATTATATTTTATATATTCTTTTTGTGTTTGTTAATCCTAAAACAATGTATCAAATTCCGCTACCAGATCTATGTGATAAAGCTACAAAATATTTAATATTTTGATATGATTTTATTTTTATTTATATTTAAAATATATATATATATATATATTCACCAAAATATATATGTATATATATATCCCAAGAGCTATCATAGCCTTTTCAAGTGAATGATAATAGCTAGAGCGTAGCCTTTCCATAATGTTCAGTGCTCTAATTTGCTTTACCTGTTAATTATTTTAATATATCTTAATGATTAATTTTTAAATTTTAGAATCCGTCCTATGATTAGGTCTTAATATATGTATACAAACGAACTTTCTGACTCATTAAAAGATTTTTCCTTTTTTTTTTTTTTTCCAACCAAAGACTGGAGTCATTATCTGACTTTTTCAAAGTTTTAATTACCTAAAATGATAAAGTTAAAAGAATCAATTTGAATTTTGATTTCTTTTCTTTTCTAATCCACGTGAAAGAAGTGATTGAACTTTGTTCAAAAGAGAGAGAGAGAGAGAGAGTGATTAATGGAGAGTTGTGTAGTTTGATGAAGGGAGGAAATATGGAGGATGAGTAGGGAATAAATATGGAGACAGAACGATATTGTTTCTTCAATGTAATAGAATCATGCATACATGTAAGAAATATTTCTGGGGGATGCCTGTAATACCCAATCCTAAATTTAAGTAATTAATACCAATATTTATTTAAATTATTAAGTAAATAAATATATTATATTTTAGGTTAATTAAAGTATATTGAAAATATTAAAGACTAAATAACAATTACTCAATAACATTACAATCCTAAGCAGTTTTATACTTTTTGTTAACTAATCTAGGAGAGAGAGAGAGAGATGAGATGATAATGACGACTACGATGACTAATGCATTTATCGAGGCAAAAATGTACGTTTCAGTGATGTGAATAATTGTAATTAAGTAGATGATTAGTAGATAAGGTTTATCTGATAAATTAGGGTTTGTCAGGTTATGTTTATCATATTAGAGCTTGATTGCAAAGAAAGTTTAGGGAACGGATACGTGAGTAGACATAGAGTTGACCATCTTTAAGAATTCAAGGTAAATAGAAACGATCCTTATCACGATTTTAATTTTTTGAAATATACAGATTTATGATATGCTCAAACGATTATTAATATTATTTATGAATTTATTTATTTTTAGAATTATTTTATTTATACTATGTCTTTGAATATATATCGCATATTTATATATATATATTTATATGGATAGTTTTCTTTTAAATTTTAAATAGTTATGATATGCATATCTTATCATATCCTATGTTTCAATTTAGAAGCACGTTTTGTAATTTTTTTGATAAACTATGATTATTTTGATAAACTTGGATTTTTTTTTTTTTTATTTTATAAATAATGATTTCATAATAATGAGAAGTTAGAAGTCCGATGAACTCTCTGTGATGAATAAACCTAAATTTTAGAATTTTGTTTTAATGTGCAATGAATAGAGTATTAATGATCTTCCTGATACTTTCCTTAATATATATTATTTATTTAAACATAATTAAATGTGTATAAGAATGTCATATAAATATATATATATATATATATATATATATATATATTAATTTAGTTTTATTTAAAATAAAATTTTAATTTATCAAGGACTCCCCTGCTTTCCTACGGATCTCAGATTCGACACCCCCTCCCTTAGTCAAAAAAAAAAAAAAGAAGTAAGTTTTATTATTTATATATATTTTAGTGATTGAATATATATATATATATATATATATTATCTATATGATTGTCAAGTGTTTCAAGATATTTTAATTATTCTTAAATGTTTTAAAATTAATATTATGATAAATAGTAAAATGTTTCAATAAATTATTTTGTTATAAAATTATTTTGAGAAACTAAAATTACAGAAAATGTTTATAAACAAATTTTTATTTTTGAATCAATGTTTTGAATATTTTATAAATAAATTATTTGATATTTAAAATTAAATCATTTTGAGCTAGTTGTTTGTTGAAGATAACATTTTAATCCATAATAAAATATTTTTGAATTTTTTTTTTATAAATGTATCATAAAGTAGAGTTTATTAAGAATATTTTAAATTGGTACAGATAATTTTATAGTTATTTTGAATATGAACTAAATACAACTAAAATTGGTTTATATCACAAATTTAATATTTTATATGTTTTAAAAAGAATTGTATGATGTTTGGAATCAAATGTCTTGGATTATAGAAAGTAATGTGTTATTAGAATAAAATATTTTGGAACAGTTTGGTTATTGAATAAAAGTGCGAATATAAATGATTGAGTTAATGTATTATCGATACGATAATTTTATCGTAGTTGATGGGACTAACTGATGTATATACAGTAGGGAGAACATGTTCCACCTCAATGAAATGAATCCATTGGCATGGAAAAAAAGCCACCCAAATGAATATAATGGTCGTTTTCTAACGGGTATAAAGTTAGGAGCTAAATTCAGTGAATGACTCATTAATTTTACACTTAATTATGTCCCAACATATCAAAATGAAATTAAATGAATTGTTTCTATTGAGTCTCAATTAGAATTGAATACTTGACATAAATTAGTATGTTTTACTAAAGTAAAGTTATTTCTATTGTTATTAACCATTCATTAACTTTGATTGCATATGAAACGGCTTGATTTTAGTTAAGTTTCAAAATGTATGTAATTCAACAATTTCTCTTTTTAAGTATATTGATATTAGAATGGAATTTCATAATTTTATTAATCTTGTTTAAATGTTTTATACAAATATATGATTTTACTATTATTTTTGAGAAATGATATTCAATTGTTTTCAGGAAAGTTTCAAAAATGTTATTTTATTTACTTTTAATTATATCTAGATTCTTCTTTAAGAAAAAAAAAAAGGGGGGGGGGGCGCCATTTGCGAACATATGAGTATGAGAATGACTTTTGATGATCATTGGGATAGAATAGTTAGTAGAATAAATTAAGCAAGGTTGCTGCCACTGAACTAAGCTTTCTTGACTATAATTAGATGCTTTTTTTTTTTCATTTTAGATATTTGGTTATTATATATTTTGTAAGAAATTAAGATTATTATTAGTTGGATGTATGAGGATTTGCATTCTCAGAGAATTAGAGGATGTTGTCGTGTTATATCTTAAATTTTGAATTTTAGTACATGAATTAGGCCTAGATTCGAGGCGTGACAATGCCACTCTCTTATAAAGCGAGAATCTTTAGCCCATTGAAATATTTAACATAATAATACAAACAATATTAAAATATTGAATATTAATGTGAGATTTAACATAACTCATTTCGAACAATATTATACTTTGCTCCACCAATAAATATTGATTTACTCTTTTCTCTTTTTTTTTTTTTTTTTGTTATTAAAAAAAAATAAATATATAAATAAATAGGGAAAAGAAAAAAGAAAAACCCTCCTAATTGACGTCAAAAACATATATTTTAAGTTCTATTTCTGTTTTAAGACTACAAATCAAGAGATGTACAAGATATCATTCTGTGCAAGTTATTCTAAGTTGAGAAAGTTGATTTGAATAAAATCTTTGATCATTAATTAGAATTTAAAAAAAAAAAAAAAAAAAAAAAAAGGTTTCTTATTAAGCATAGGAGGAGGGAAAAAAAAAAAGGAAAGCAATCGATGATGCACTCAAAGATTAACAGGGATTGTCATGGTGGAGGATATAAAAAAAATATATGGATTGGAAAGTTTTCTCTTTTTTTTTTTTTTTTTTGTGGGTTGGGTGTTGAGGAAGGGGTGGGGGGGAGAGAATTCGAAAAAAGGAAGAGGGATGATAAACAGTTCTCTTAGTCCCCACCTAATCAATATTAGACAAACCCTAGTGTTCTTGCCCTACGTACCTTTCCTCCTCCTCATTTTCTATACGAAATTACCAAAAATTATATATGGCTCCACAAGTTGTGTTTCTTTTTCTTCTGTATTTTGTTCTTTATGATCATTGATCAAGCAGAATGATTGAAAATAATTTCTTTAAGTATAAATACACTTTTGATAACTCTGATACTTTAATCTACTAATTTAAGAAAAAATTTTTGAAAAAGAAAATCCTTTAAAATTACTACAATACATACCTAAAATATAATACAATATTTCTCTTTCTCACGTGAGTCGAGTTCAAAAACTTTGATAATAATGATATAACTATCACCTTATACTCTTCGGATAAATACACATGGCATAGAGTTCCATCTGGATTTTTCATGTACATCTGGGCCTTACTTTTCTTTTTCTTCTCAGTTAATTTAGGCCACGTTTTAATGGATTCTAAGCCCAAATGTTCTGGTAACCCAATTACGACTCACTCTTGGCATTCCATGGGTCTAATCCAATCCCGTCCTTCGTACCACCCTTCACACTAGACCATCTGCCCTACTGGCTACTGCATTAATTGGAGCCCTATAATTGTTCGTACCATATATGTATATATATATATATATATTTTAATTTCCAAGGAAAATGTGATTTACTTTTTTTTTTTGTTATGAATATAACAAAGATTACACTTCACATGCCAAAAAAAAAAAAAAAAAAATCAATTGATAACAACTTTATTTATAATTCAAAACACATTAAAAAAATTATACTTTATATGTAATATATTACTATCATGACTTAAACTCTTTTTATCCTCTCAATTATATATTTTTTAATCAACTTCGTCAATATATATATATGTATGTATATATCTTTCGGAATTTTGCTATTTGAAAAGGAAAGGAGAAATTATAAACAATATCTTAAATTTTTATACTAATATTCTCCCTCGATATATATAGAATTGCTCGATAAAACATTCATACAAACATATATTTAAGCTTCAAAAGTTTAAATAAGCATATTTAATTGGTAGTTCAGCTTCATTTATAAGTTGTTGGAATAATATAGGTATAAAAAATTACCTATTAAATTTGTAAAAACATATATAATATTTAGAGACCTATGACAGTACTGTAAAGATGTAAAACCATGAGAACTAAACAATTGTTTGAGCTTATCCATTAGAACCCCAAGAGGATTGAGATTAACACAAGGATTGACCATTTGTTGAACAAGGCGAAGGCAATCCGTATCAATCAGTAATGCACTCCAACATGCTCCAGCGCACGCCATATTGCCAACAGCTCAGCGTGCTCCGCTGACACAACCCCAAAGAGGGGTCCAGCTCCAGACAGTAGTACCATGCTAACATGATCGCGGAGTAGAAACCCATAGCCAGCACCCCCAGAAGTAAAAGAAGCGTCCACATTCAGCTTCAGCCACCCAGGAGGCAGGGGTAGCCAGGTTGACGGATGTTGTGCTGTTGAAACAGCTGGGTGTGCTTCACTGCCATGAGCATCTTGATACGAATGCAGGAAGTCGAGCGCCCGTTCCACAACTTGCTGTGGAGTGGACACAAGTGCTTTCCTGTGAACACATTACACAAGCTCATTGCGAGCGCCCCACAAACCCCAGAGGCATATGATAAACTGCCCAAGTATCGGAAAGTCACCCTTACACTGATCTACACAGAGTCTGAACATCTGCAGCCATGAAGAAGCCTTGGAGAGCAAGTTAGGAGGGTAGATATCTGTCCACCGCCAAACAGCTTTGGCAAAGCTGCAAAGAAAGAACAAGTGGAGATCAGATTCCGGCTTAGAATGGCAACGAGAACAGACCTCAATCTGCCGGATACCCCGCTTCCGTAGGTTACATCCAGTAGCTAGTGCATTATGGCATAATTGAAATGCAAACACTTGAACTTTAGGAGGTAGCTTGCAATTCCAAATCAGCTTCCAATCCGAGGCGCATGTTGAAGCTCACTACTATGATCTGCTTTAATAGTCAGTGTACTTGTTTGAAATACACTTTGGAAAAAAAAAAAATTAATGTCCAAATATACCTAGTTATTGAAAAACAAAAATTTTTCATTCAATTCAAATCAAAATGTAATCAAATTACAACCTTATGACTTTTTTGGATTGAAGTTTTTTTTTGAGATTACTTATTTTTTTCAAAAAGTGTTGAGTGGATTGCTGAAAACGAGGAGTAAGATGGAAACAAGTTAAGAAGTTGCCTAGTAAGTGAGGACAAAAATAATATATTTTATTAGTGTAATAATGATATTATTACTTGAGTTATATATATTAATATGTATATATTGAATATTTTATTCATTTTTTTACTACCTGAACAGACATGAACAGTAATATATCATGTAATATTCAAACAAATACAATTAATTTTTTTCAATTTGAGTGAAATTTAAAAAAAAAAAAAAAAAAAAAAAAAATTCAGTCTAAAAACAGCTTTAATTTTTTATTTATAATTATATTCACATATGCGAACTCCGTGTTGTTGGGATGACATCACAAATTGAAGAAGAAATAAAAATTGGATTGTGCGAGCTAGCTTGATGGACAAGCTTTCTTTATTCAGTAAAGCAGAGCAAGTCATATATGTTGTATACGTGGGATATTAGTGAACCACGAAGACATAATGAATCACGTACCAAGTAATCTATCTTACTTTAATTAAGTAAGCAAACCTCAAGGCTGAGGCCATCGGATCCCCTCCCAATAAGTCTTGTTCGTGGCTGCCTTTGCTTTGCATCACTTTTGGCCTCCCCGTCATTATCGCTCGACTCATTCCAAAGCACGCTTCTTCACCACTATTAATTAATATTCCCATTCAAATTAAACAAATTACGATTTTATGCTTTTTATTATTTTAAAATAAATAAATAAATAAATCAAAACATAATTTGTCTTCTAATTAAAAAGACTAAAATATTTTTTAACATTTTTTTAATAAAAATAATTAACAATTATAAATTGTAAAATATTAATTATAAGAGTACAAAGGAAAACATACTAATAAATTCATTTTAATTTTATAATGTAATAAATATAAAAAAAAAAAATCGATTTCTCCTTATATTATAAATAAAAAGGAAAATGAAGGGAGTAACAAATTTTTTTTTTTTTTTTTTTTTTTGTTGATAACTACAATTAAATCACTCCTTGTGGTCAAAATAACAAAAATACAACCTGTAGGACTTTTAAAAAATTAAGGTATGAGACAAACACTGGAAGGAGACAAACCAGAGGTGTGTTTGGGAACGACACGTGTCTCAACTCGGAGGTTACGAAAGCGGGCCCCACGTGGCTCTGTCTCGACACTATTTATTTTTCAACTATGTATCAGTGTCCATTTTCAGGGGGAAAAAAAAAAGTATATAGGGTCCCATGTCATCTGGAATAATGACACGCGTCCACGTGAGATGGGACCACGTGATCTGGATTGAGAAATTCGCCCATCATCCCACAGACCCAACCAAACCCAACCAAACCCAGCCCAGTAACTCAGCTCGACATCAATGTTTTACCGGATTCGCAGTAACTACTCTTTTTAATTTTCTTATATTTTCTAATCTTTCGCTATAAACCATATAACTAATATTTTATTTAAATTCATAAAAGACAAATTATGACTTTTAATAATAATTTTTTTTTAAAATATAATTATTTTTAAACTATAAATAATTAATTTAAAATTTTAAAAAATTCAAAATTATAATATTTTTAGGTAATTAATTTACATCTCACTCGAGAATAAAGTAATTATTTGATCATGTAATTTTCTACAAACTTGTTAAATAAGAAATTTTGAGTTCAATTCACGTTAAAAATAATCATATATTCTAAACTTGAGAATATGTTTTTAATTAATTAATAAATTACAAAATGAGTAAAAATAATTTATATTTCACTCTTAAGAATAAATTATAAAAATTAGGAAAATTCGCCCATGTAGTCCCTGAAGTTGTGATTTTTCGCCAATTAGGTCCTTATCTATATTTTCTACCTATAAAGTCATCATAGTTTTTACGGGCCACCAATTAGATCCTTCCGACCAATAATTCAGGCTACAATTGTTGCCTAGATCTGAATATAGGCATTGTGTAAGACACTTACACAATAACTTCAAGAAGACTAACAGTAGAGATACTTTGAAAGTAATGTTTAGGAGCTGAATTATTGGTCGAAAGGACCAAACTGGTTACCTGTAAAAACTATGAGGATCTAATAGGTAGAAGAAAAAAAATAAGGACCTAATAGACAAAAATGCAATACTTCAAGGACTAAATGGGCAATTTCCCTAAAAATTATTAAAGAAAATTTACATACAACGTCCTCATGCTCATCCTCGCTCACCAAAATAAGCAATGTTCAGTCACGTGTTGGTGTATAGATGTGGTCGGAGAATGTCCATCCGTTTTGGCGCACGCTTAACCTAAATTTTTCTTTTTCTTTTTTTTTTTTTGTTTAATATTCTTTATTGTGTATTTTAATAATTTTAAAATAACAAATGTTGGGTTTTTTTTTCTTTAATATCGAGTATTTTACGTTAAACATAATTTAAATTTACATGTTGATGAGTGTTGTCACTTATTATTGACTTTTTTCTTCCTTTTTCAAATTTTTAGTGAACATTATTTGTTTATTAAAAAAGGTTTATTTTAAAAAAAATAAATAAATAAGGTAATTATTGTATTATTCTTGAATAAGGATTTATTTTAAATTAATATAATTAGTATAATTATTTAAAAAAAGTGTAACAAATATAATTAAATTTCACGATTTCTTTGTTTCAAAAATTGATAAATATTTTAAGAAAAATTGATCAGTTTAATTTAGTAACCATTTTTATTAATTAACTAAAATTCAAAATTTTTATTTTTAATTTAATAAGTTCTATATTTTTTTATGAGCAGCCTATTAAGTACTTTTGGCTAAAAATTTAAACTTTTTGATCAAAATTCATCATGTATCATGCACATGATTATTTTTTTGAGGGGGTAAAACAATCCAAAAACTGTTCTTCTCTCTATTTCTCTCCTGATTGAGAAGCAGAGAGAAATAGTTAGGCCACCCCAAATGGTGAGAAATTAAACCCCACTGAATTTAGGGTTCTATAGCATTGTGGATACTTATTGTGTAATTTATTTATTTCAAAAGACGTTGGCACCATCGTCATTACTTTCTTATTAGGATCATTATCATCAGAATCCGGTAGTGATGAATTTTAACTAAAAAATTTAAATTTTTAGCTGAAAGAATTTAAAGGCTATTCGTAAAAAAATATACGACTTACAAGATTAAAATAAATATTTTAAATTTTAGTTAATTAATAAAAATACTTACGAGACGAAATTGGTCAATTTTTCATATTTTAAGATAGTTTTTGCGAAGTAGTATAAATAAATAACAGAAGGGAATGTGGTCACGTGGAGTAAGGATGGGAAACCTCTGCAGCAAAACTTTGGTCTGTAACAAATACGTATCAATACCGACCAATCACAACAAGCATCTTGCAGTGCTAAAAATTGAATTCAGTGGACCCCGCCGCCAGCTTGGCCTTCATTGTCTTTCTCTGGCATTGCTACCCACAACCATGCTTGCTTGCTTGATTGCTTGCTCCTTACTCTCTTATTGTACTATACATTGTTTTCAAAAATATTAAAATTAATTTATATTTTCATATTTCAAAAAATAAAATTTTATGTGTCAACAAGTATATTCTTAAAGAGGATTTATATAACTTTCAAATAAATGCGTAACACAAGGCAAAATTGTCCTTAACATGAGTTGAACTGAGGGTAAAATTTTTGAAATTTATAAAAGTAATTACTTCATAATTTATTAAAAATGTATAAGATAATAAATTAAATATGAATGTATACAGAAAAACAATTATAAATGTTTTTTTTTTTTTTTTATGAATACAATCGTAAATGTCTTATTAATTTAAAAATTTGATAAAATATTTTTGAAATAATATAAATAGAAACAGTTGACGAGATGTTTTTAGAGAGAGAAGTACAAAATGGATTTGTGGACTACAACCCCTTACCCTTTTTTTTTTTCGGTAAATTACAACCCCTTACCCACTCAAGTGAACTTGCTATATTTGGTAGGAAGACTTTTTTTTTTTTAATTACCGGTATCCTTATCGATTAATCCGAGAAAGATATATGAGGTTATATCTACAAAATTACAATACATGGCTAAAATTCGACACAAGGTTATCCTTGGTGAAAATTCAAAATTGAACCCAAGTCCTCCACTTAACAAGCTAAATGGAAGCATTTAAGTAAGGAGAGTCACACCACCAGATTACCACCTTGTTCTCAAGAAGACTTTAAAGAATGGAAAACCGTAGTATGGGAGCTTCATTAGAACTAACAAAAACAAGGTGGTGTTTTAGCAAAAGACTTTTTTCTCCCAGAGATTATTAATTGGTAATTGGATATTCAACAGATAAAATTGACTATTTTATTTTTAAAAATTTGAATTCCTCGTAACATTTTCTGACAAATTGTCTAAGTATTTGATAAATTTTTATGTATAATGTATTCAATAAAAATACGAGACTATATATATATATATATCTTTTTTTTTATAAGGTGTGACAAAATTATTTGATAAAATATTTTGTAATCCTCTATATGTAATTAATTTACTTCTCATTTATATTCTTACATCATAATGAACACTAGATACAATTCATAATAAGAATATTGTATTAATTAATTCTCGGAAACTCTACTTATACCACATGTTGAATGAAAGAATTTGTTTTTGTTTTTTTTTTTTTAAAAAAAATTTTGGAAACTTTTATCTCTGATATATCTCGAATTCATGACTTCTCGAATTATAAGCGAGACTACTATCAACTGAACTAAGCTTTCTTGACAGAAATAAAATAAAATAAAGGAAAATTCTCGATATTAGTCCTGTAACTATTTACGTTTCCCGAACTTGGTCCTAAATCTTTAAAAATAACTAACTAGATCCTATAACTATTTTCAAATTCTGAAGTAGGTCCTTCCGACCAAAATCCTCCCCTTTTTCGACACTCCCAATCACATGAGATACATATGCCCTCTTTTTTAAGGGCATTTTTGGTAATCTCTTCCATCCCTAAAAAAAAAAAAATTATAAACTAAATCCTCATTATAGTGAAGTGAAAAAGAGAAAGAAGAAGAAATTTCAGTGGTGGGGAGTTAGTTTATAAATTTTTTTTTTTTTTTTTTTTTTTTGGAGGGATGGAAGTGATTACTAAAAATACCCTAAAAA
>JAXGGT010024178.1:0-15341 GCA_035583425.1 Marsdenia floribunda
TATATATATATAAGGTTCGATACTTCTTTTATATATTGGATAATTTACTAATATCACCTAAAATTCTAAAATTTAAAATAAAAGCTAAGGACTAAAGCTTTGAAAAAAAAAAAAAAAAGTTTAGGCACTAAATTATCTCATTTTCATCTTTATATATATAAGCAAAATAATGGACTTGGTACCAAATTTATCACCATTTAATTTATTATTGTTATTATTATTTTTTTTTAATCTCTTACAAATTTTAAAATTATTATATGTCTATTTATTTGTTAAAATTGACTATTAATATGTTTCTCTCAAAAAAAAAAGAAAAAAAAAAGACTATTAATATGTACTTATAATTTGTTTGACACTCACAAATTAATGATGAATTTGACCAAAAAAATAATAATAAAAAAAAATTCACAAATTTTAAATTTTAAAAGACTATTATTTTTTAAAGTATAACAATTAATTAAGCAATAATTAGATTTAGAATGACAAAATGTGATTGATTTGGTAAAAACAATTTCACTTAAAACCATAAATTGTCATAGATTTAAGTTTAGATGGGAAAAAAAAGTGTTATAATTTTAAAAAATAATAATAATAGATTTAGAATATATATATATGTATACATACACACCATGTTTATGATAATATTTTAATAATTAATTTTCACATTCATATTTTAATTAAAAAAAAAAAAAAAAAAAAAAAAAAAAACATAATGAGATTAAACAAATCTTAATCTTAAGTCATTCGGTTTAAATATGTATTAAGAAACTTGGAAACAATTGGCTTATGCTGATTCTGCATTGAAAACCTCGAACCAAATCTAACCTTAAATTGATTATTTTAATTAGTAAACTTTTTGAATTTACTCCTCTCTTTTTTTTCTCCTCTTTTCTTCTCTCTAACAATTAAATAATAATAATTATTTTCACAAGATGATCTAATTCAATTAATAACAGCCATCTTACAATATAAGATGTTATAACTATCAAAAAAAAAAAAAATGTTATAAGTTGAAACTATGTTTAAAACAAAAAAAAAAAAAAAAAAAAAAAGATCTGGTTCAGTCCCGTAACTATTTTTGTTAATTAACTAAAGTCCAAAATCTTTATTTATAATCTGATAAGTTCTATATCTTTCTATGAGCAGCCTATTAAGTCCTTTCAGCAAAAAAATTAAATTTTTCGGTCAAAATTCATCATATACCGGGTTCTGATGATGATGATCTTAATAAGAAAGCAGTGACGATAGTGTCGACGCCTTTTAAAAGGAATAAATTGCACAATAAGCATTCACAATGCTACGAAACTCTAAATCCACTGAGGTTTAGCTTCTCACCATCTGCAATGGCCTAGCCATTCTCTTCGCTTCTCAGTTTGGAGAGAAACAGCGAGAAGAACAGTGTTTAGATTGTTTTGCCCCTTAAAAAATATCACGTGCCTAATACGTGATGAATTTTGACAAAAAAAATTTAAATTTTTGGCCAAAAGAACTTAATAGACTGCTCGTAAAAAGATATAAGATTTACAAAGTTAAAAATAAAGATATTGGATTTTACTTAATTAACAAAAATAGTTAGGGGATTGAAACGCCTAATTTTCCCAAAAAAAAAAAATCTTAAAAATTTCAAAAAATAAACCTACTAATACGTAGAAAGTCAACCCCATACGTTATTGATGTTAGCAGGTCTTCAAAATTGTGCATTAAACTTAGGTTGAAGAATTATGTTGTTTTTGGATTGGAGTTTTTTTTTCTTCAATTTTTTATTTAAACTTAAAAAAAAAAAAAAAATGGTGTATTTGTTTGGACACAATCTAACACAACACTATTCATGTCTGTCCATTTGGCAAAAAAAAAAAAAAAAAGAGAGGAGAGAGAAGATAAGAGTGACTTTGTGTGTGTGTGTTTTCAATATTTATCTCAATCATTACACAAATAAAATATAATATTTTTACACTCTACTTACTAGACAACTTTTTACGTGTCTCTAACTTACTCTTCATTTTTCACAATACACTAAACTCAACTTTTAAAAAAACTAACTAAAAAAAAAAAAAAAAAACTTCATTCCAAAATGACCCTTAATAATGGGGTTGGAGTTGATTAATGGTACTTAAGTACAATTTCCTTTAAGAGATATACATATATACACAATTACACATGTTTCGGATTGTCTTAAAACTTTCATTTTAGGAAAGATACCTATTATTATTATTATTAGGGATGGCAAAGGGCTGTGCCTGTGTCTGCGGAGATACCCCCTTTCTCTATATCCTCGTTAACTCCCATTTTTGTTGTCATGAAAAGTCAACTAATGTTTGTGATATAATTTTTTTTTTTAGTTCGTTGGATTATTAAATTATATAATTTAAAACTTACCAGAAAAAAAAAAAATTATATAATTTAAAAATTATTCGTATTCAATTCCTTTAATATTGAAATTAAGAGTGTGTTTGGATTACCATTACATTAGAATAAAAATGGGTTATTTAAGATAAACTTTCATTCAAATTGAATGTTGTCTGTAACTTCTTTTAAATTAAATTTTATGTTAGAAAAATTTGGGGTTAAATATATAGGTTTTATAGGGTGTAATGATTGTGTCTGTAAGACAAATATTATAGGTGACAGAATAGATTATAGAAATAGGAGACAAACTTGAATCGAAAAAAATAATGTTCAAATATGTAGGGTTATTGAGAAACCAAAATTCTCACCCAAACTCTAATTTTGAAGTTTATCCAAACACACACTAATTAACTTGAGTTCAAGAGAGATGTCTTTTATTAATATATATATATATATATATATATATATATATATATTGAGTACTTTTAAAGATATTTTGCAATGTTCAAGATTTGAAAGAAAATTGGTGAAGTTGGTCTGTAATGTTTATGATTTTGGTATAATTTGTCTCTTTTTTTTTAGTAGGTTTTTAATATATATAATAAGTTAATGCATTTGGTCCTTTTTTCACAAAATCTATTACTTGGACAAGTTAATTGTGAAAAAAAAGAACCAAATGTACCAAATAGTAGAAAGATTAGAGACCAAATCCACCAGTTTTCCATATTTAAATTACATACGTCACTCTTTGTAGTTCTTAAATCTTATTCAATACACAGATCTTTTACAAATAGCATAAAATAATTAGACCTTTTTATAAATAATAATAACAATTTTAAAGTTTTTTCACAATTAATAATCTCTTCAATTATAAGCGCGATTACTATTAATTGCATTAAGTTATTTTGTCGGTAAATTTTCTATTTTGGTCCTATAACTATTTTTATTTTCTGAACTTAGTCCTAAATGTTAAAAAATCAATAACTTAATCCTATAACTATTTTTATTTTCTGAACTTGGTCCTAAATATTAAAAAATCATGAATTTGGTCCTATAACTATTTTTGTTTTCTTAACTTCGTCCTTCCGACCAAATGTGTGAGATTTTTTGATCGTTTAAGTAGAGTGAAAAGCAACGAAAAAAACACAATATTCTACCTCTTATCATAAAATATCCTCATAATACTTAAATATATACTTTTTATGTGAATTAAATGATCAAAAAATCTCACAAACATGGTTGAAAGGATCAAGTTAAGAAAAAAAAATATAGTTATAGGACCAAGTTCTTGATTTTTTAAGATTTAGGACCAAGTTCTTGATTTTTTGAGATTTAGGATCAAGTTTTTAATTTTTTAATATTTAAGACCAAATTCAGTAAACGAAAATAGTTATAGGATGAAAATAAGGAATTTTCCTTATTTTGTCAATTCTTGTATCTATATACTGTTTTTTTTTTTTCTTTTCCTCTTTTAAATTTTGAGATATTTTTGTCTTTATCGTATCTCGAACTTATGACCTTATGACCTTTAAGATCATAAGTAAGACTATTAAAAACTGAGTTTAAACCTTCTTGACATTTGTATATTGCTTTTAAAACTTTATTTTAATAATAATAATAATAATAATAATAATAATTAGTTTTTTTTTTTGTAAATTTTTTTTTTTAAAAAAAAAAAGCCCTGAAGTATTTTTTTTAATAAATAAAAAATTAGTAAAAATTTAAAAAAAGGAAAAAAAAAAAATTTGAACAAATATGCCGTGAAGAATTTTTCTTGTTCTTTATTATTATTTTAATTTGATATCTGGTTTTGGTTGTGAATTAAATTAAACTATAGATGTGACAAGAGAAATGTCAGCAAGAATTTGTGTATATAATTATATATATATATATATATATATATATGCGATTACTGGTGTGCCTCTGAAAATCTGGAGAAGTATTAATGGTGAAAGTTGGACCACATGCGAAATGATCAGAGTAGCACATGAACAGTAGTACTCTTCACAGATCTCGATTCTGAGGATTCTCTTCCCTCCACAAATTTTCATGCCTGTGACGTCCATCCATCCATGGCGGCAGTACACAGTACACACCTCTAAAAATCTATTGCCTGTTTCCAGCCCGTGAAATAAAATAAGTACTTTCTGTTTCTTACAACACAATTGTATTTACTTGACAGAACAACATATTATATTTATATATATATATATCTAATTGAATATATTTATTGACTAATTCCAAAACGATTGAAAGATAGGGAAAGACTTTCCAAAATATAACATCAGTTGGTACGAAATTCAAGATTTTTTTTATTTGACAAGTCTTGTAGAATACATAAATATAAAGTTGTACGTAGTTGAACCGAATATCATATATTTAAGTTTGATTTAATTAATTTTCGAATGTTATCAAATCGAACATAACTAAGCATATAATATTTGAATTTATTTGATTAATTATTCGACTAGACTTTATTAATATTTTAAACCAAAAATTTTGATCAAGTTCATTCAACTCACTACAAACGAAAAAGGGTTATTAAGACATTTTAAAATTACAAATTTTAAAAGTCTTCTATTACCATGTATGTAAAAGTGTCTTTAAAAATAAATATTTAGATAATTAAAAATGCCTTAATAGGTTAAAAAAAAAACATCAAAAAGTTTTAATTTAAAAATAATTTAAAAACTCTAATTTATTCATATATAAAACTTGCTTTGAGATTATTGAGACTCTTATGTCTAAGTTGAAGTGTTTATATCAAATGCATTAAAATAAGAAACGCCCCAATCTAAATTCTATTGACGCACTTAAAATGTAAAAGTAGCCTTATATATATATATATATATATATATATATATATATATATAATGATTATTTGTTTATATAATTTGAAAAATAAAATTTGTTAACATTTAAGTTAGTTTGAGCACGAATTCGAATTATTTTTAAAAAAAAAAAAAAATATAAAAAATTTAATTTAAATGGTAAAATATTAATATATAATATGTATAAATATTATAATTTATATACAAACGGTTGAATAATAATCAAGTTTTCAAAAGTGTTTGAATTTAGTTTGTTTGATAAATAAACGAGTCTTAATCAAACATAAATGAACTCGAACAAATCTTATTCATCAACTATTTAACTCATTTACAATTCCATTTAGCAACAATACATAACTATTACTTTATTCTCGATTATATTAATATTTTATTACACTGTATATATATATATATATATATATATATATATATATATATATATATGTTTATGTTTAAATTTCAAGAATATATTCATTAATGCATGCAATGTACATTGTACAGTTTCTTTTTATGTATGGTTGGTTTCTCTTGTAATAAAGAAAAAAATATGTCAGAGCGATTTGGAAGCTTATGTTGGGGTTTATAATTTGATATGTATTTCTTCACAAAGCGGTGCAATTCGGTTTCATCTCTCTCATCCATATATTTTCCTACCATGTCTTTTTCAATCATTTATTTAATTTAGAACCCAACAATATTATTGAGAGGGAATAGAATGAATGAATTATCCCTCTAAAATTGAGAATTCAATTTTTTTCTTTTTTTTAGAATGTCAAGCTAGTGCATTCAATATTATTCTTTTCTTTTTTTCTTTTTTTTTTTTTATAAATAACACTGATACTGAAATACTTTTAAAAAAGAACATCTTTTCTATTATAAAAGTCATACTATATAATTATTGAAGAATAAAAAGTAAGAAAAGCTCCAAAAAAAAAAAATAATAAAATATTTGTTTTTTTTAGTCAGACAACTCTTTAAATTATTCTGATTAATTTAACTATTTGAGGGTCTTTTCTAAAATATAAATATTTCTAATTGAACTTTGTACGAATGACTTTAAAAAATTAAAGACTTCTAAAAGAGCGCATTCCATCCCGTTGATACATTTCTTAACCATAACAAATATGTTATACTTATATTAGTGCTATCAAAATTATTGTATATTTTTGTCAATATAAAGAATGTAGCTCTAATGTGTGTGTGTGTGTATATATATATATATTAGAAATAATAAAAGGGATTTTAATCTCCTTAAAACATTCGAATTAAAATTTGAAGAAACATATTGAATGTAAAGAGAAAGATTATATAAGTGAGAGTTTCACTCTATTATATTGAATATTGTTGCATGGATGTCCCTCTATGGAAAAGCAAAGATGTGTTAAAAGAGTGTAAAAACTCCTTTTTCCTCACTTGTATATTTGGATGGAAATGGGCAAGAAGCTTACTGCCATGTGCGATGATGGAACTAAAAAGTGGATTATTGATATGATGAGTTTGAGGAAGTGGATGGTTAGTAGTCAGTCTACTTGCCCAAATTAAAGTACACAACACTAGGCTTGTCGTTTGTGACCTCAATGTAATGGGGAGGTAAGATGTCATGGTGGAGGTCTTCAACACTCATGAAATTTTACTCCAGAGTGTATATTATCTTGTCTCAAACTGCGAGTGAGATTGATGCAACACTTTAAGATACGTAAGCGATTATTTTATTTATTTGTATATTTTTTTGATAAATCAAAAGGGGAATAACTAAAGAATTCACACAACGGGAGTCGGACGCAACAGAGCACTAGAGGACCAGAGAATCACAATATAAGTGGACCCCACAAAGCCACACCATCCAAGCAATTGATGATTGGAAGGGGGCCTATGGGCACTTATGAGTAAGCGATTGTTTTATATTTTGAAGTAATTAGGTTGCCTTGCTTACCAAATTATAATCAATGTGCATTTTTCAAGTACAAGGGAAATGAGAAGCATGGCCTTAACCTTTTATAAAGGAGATGAGAAGAACAACCTTGACCTAATGGAGGTGAGAGAGTAAATCTCGATACATTTTACAAGGGAGGTTAAAAGATCATTAATTCTGGTTAGTAAATCCTAGACAATTGTAGACAAAGAAATTTTGGCAAAAAAAAAAAAAAAAATTATTTAATCAAGACTATTACAAAAATGTTTAGCCTTAATTATTTAAATAAAGTCTATATAAGTCTAATTATTTTGGACTATTTGTGAAAGGGCCATGTCAAATGCAATCTTGGGCAAAGATCATATCAATCCAACATATTAGAAGCTCGTGAATTAGTTGGGGAATAACCCTAATTGAAAGACTTTGAGAAATTGTCTAATTCTTCTTTGGATCTTTCTTGAATTTATTGAAAATCTTGGCAATTGCCTAATTCTTTTTTTTTTTTCGGGATTTTGACAATCAAGAGTTGTACCTAAATATATCTCAAAGATATTCTACCATGTAAATATGGAAATGTTCGAGATTCGAGTTACCAAAATTTTGTTCAACCTTGGCCTATAAATAGGGTGCTACATCAGGGTTACACACATCAACAGATAGATCAACGGGGACATCATCAAAATACAACAAGATCAATATTGGAGAAAATTCGAACTTCAAAGGTGGAGCTCCAAAAGTTCGAGTCTTCTTCAAATATTCAAGGAGTTCTTCGAGGCGTTTTTCAAATATTCAAAGTGTTCTTCGAGGCGTTTTTCATCAAATAAATTGAGGAGGCTTCAACAACAAAAGATCCGGTGTTTGTCACCAAATTTCGTTCGATCCAAAAAATCAAGGGCATTGTCAACAAATAGGTGTTTCTTACAGAAGAGAAAAATCAGAGGGTCCTTCCTGTAAATTCGAAAAATTGCAAGAGATTTGTACCCACATATTTTAATAAATTTATTTATATGTATTTTTCTTGTCTCTAATTTTACATACTCGAAATTTATTTGAGAACAAAAGGATCTTGTTTGAGGCATCCGAGGTCTTGACTAACAAACCTTGACAAGATAACTTCTTAGTTGACGTACCTACTTGATAGGATTTGACCACTACACGTATTATTTCTTTAAGTGATTGGAGTGCTAGGGGTTTTGCAATGTTAATAATCTTGTACTCGCCTATTAATTTGAAGCTAGCTGTCGTCAATTTGTCCTTTGACCTATGGCTTCATTCTTTCATAGAACTCAATCTCCTTATTATAATTGCTTTGATTGACGCTCTTGTTATGGTGTCTCTTTACTTTTTGCTTGTAAATCTCCATTTGAACTTAGCATCTTGGTTTAACTTTTGTAGGTCAAGGTTGATCAATCGGTTCTTTAGGTTTTCCACTTCTTGGGATTTTACAACCCTATAGGTTAAGAGGATGACATCAACTAGTGAGACAACCTTGAACACCATAGACCAGATTAAGCAATGTTGCACCTATCAACTCACTAATCAAGGTTCAAATGGACCATAAAGTTACTAAGTAAGTTTTCATTACAAGCTCTTCTTGAGTGCCTTGATGATCAACTTGATAACTACTCTAACTTGGCCATTTCCTTCTAGCTAGGTGTGCCATGGAAGATTCGTATTCCTAGATCTTGAGACTTTCACACTCTAGTGAATTTTAATGACACTTGAACTCCAAGGCACGTAGGTGACCACTTCATGTAGGACACTAGATTTGCATAGTACTTGTGAAAGTAATCCACTGTGAGTTTATCTTTTATTTTTAGAAAAATTTTCAATGAAATTTATGCCCTACATATTGAAAGGTTAAGTTGAGATTACATGAATCTGCTATATATATATGGTAATCTATGGATGTCTCAACACCTTTTGTATTTCTAGGATGTTCTGACTTCTGATGTTAGCTTCATTGACCTTTGACTATTGTAGGATCATGGAGACAACACCAAATAAAAGGGTAATATATATATATATAGGAAAATATAACGTAGGTATTAGACTACAATAGCAGAGAAAAGAAGGAAAAGTTTGTAGCTTGATGAAAAGTCTCGTGAAATGAGAATGCAAGGGAAGCAAAGTGTAACGCCCCGCGCGGTTGGTGCCCAAAATCGCGCACGAAAGGGTTGCACGGGTGTTGGGCCGTGTACAAGCGCAAGGTTGCGTGCACATGAACAAGGGTCGCACGCACATGAACAGTGCCATGCGCACAGTCTCGCGCGTTGGAATGGCCTGGAAGGCTCTAGAACAAGCATGAAGGCTCTGGCCTGCCCCAGAATGCGCTGGAAGGACCCTGAGACATCTAGAAGGTGCCGGAGACCGACAGAAGGATCTTGAACGATCTAGACGACCCCAAAACATGACGGAACCGACCGGAAGTATGTAGACACGACCGGACCCCTCTTGTACATGGTAGAGCATTCTAACATAGTAGAGAATAGTCTAGAAGCTAAACTACCACCGTTGGATCAAAACGATCTCAACCATCCGTTAAGGAGGTGGTTAATTATAAATAGAAGGGTTGACTCATTTGCAACCCAACCTCAGAACTTGTAGCATTTGAGAGCTTCCCTCTATAGCAATTCGTGTACAAAGCATTATTTCTTGTAATAAAGCTTCCGCTTTGTTCTTTCGTCGTTTGTTCATCGCTCTCGTTTCGGTTAAGGCTTACTTAGCACAAGCATCTGCCAAGAGTGTTAAGTGCCGCACGGTTCCAAATCTGTCGGTCCGTGACAAGTGGTATCAGAGCAACGATTTGTCCTTAGATACCAAGCCTAACGGGAAGAACTATGGCCGTGGAGGACATCGATGTTGGTGTTAGCCATGAGCAAGAGGAGTCAGTTTGTGGGAGAGAGCTCACACGAACCGCTTCCAAGCGTGGGAAGTCGAAGGCATGGGCATCACCGTCTGATCCTATGGAGAAGAGGATCGTTGTGCTTGAACGTGCAATTGCTGCACAAGAGGGTGTCGTTGGCAAACTCTCTAAGCAAACAGACAATGTGATGCAAGAAAACGAGGAAATAACGAGGGCCGCCAAGGAAATAATTCGGGAGCTTGGACGGTCGCTCAGAGAGGAGATTCACTCGTTGGCCCAAGAGATCATCGAGGTACGCAAGTCTATTGAACTTGAGTTAGGTTCCTTACGTTGCGAAGTTGAGTCCATTCGTTCAAAATGTCAAGAGCACCATCGAGTGGGTAGCTCGTCCTCATTCGGTGTCACTTCAGGTTCAGTAGTACACGGTCTAAAGGTGTCGAAACCTGCAATGTACAATGGTACACGCAGTGCGTCGATTGTTGAAAACTTCCTTTTCGGCCTGGATCAATACTTTTAGGCCATGGGAGTTACCGATGACGAAGCCAAGATTGGCAACGCACCTACGTTCCTGAGGGACGCAGCTCAGTTATGGTGGAGACGGAAGCATGTTGAACGAGAGAAGGGCGTTAGCAACATTTGCTCGTGGGAACAGTCTAAGACGGAGTTACGAAAACACTTCGTGTCTCACAATGCCGAAAACGAAGCAAGGGAAAAGCTTCGTCGGCTTCGACAGAGTGGATCCATCCTTGATTATATCAAGGAATTTACGACCCTTATGTTGTAAATTAACGACTTATCAGATAAGGGTGCTCTCTTTCACTTCAAAGACGAATTGAAGGATTGGGCTAAGGTGGAACTAGAACAACGAGGCGTGCAAACGTTGGATGATGCTATTGCCGTTGCCGAGTCGCTCACTGATTACTCTTCCCAATCAAAGGACAAGAAGTCTAACTATGGGAAAAGTGGGGGAGAGAAACATAAGAAGGTACATAAGGAGGGGAGTACTCCTAAGCATCATGGAAGTAAGAACGACAAGCCATTCAAGAAGGATGGGTCGAAGCCTCTGAAACCGTGTTTCATATGTGACGGACCACATTGGGTTCGTGACTATCCAAAGAAGAAGACCATGAACACTATGGTCGCTGCATTCGAAAGGAAAGAGACGAAGGTAGAAGAGATGTCAATGGGATCCCTACAACACTTAGGGACCATGACAAAGACCCTTCCTCCTAGCATTTCCAAGAAGGAGAAGGGACTGTTATACACCGATGTCAACATCGAGGGCAAGACTGTTTGCGCCATGTTGGACACGGGGGTCACGTATAACTTCATCAACGATGAAGAACGGCTGAGCGTTAAAATGAAGAAAGGTGTGGGATCCATTAAGGCCGTCAATGCCCCAGCCAAGCCTATTTTCGGTATTGCAAAAGCGGTGACGATGCAAATTGGCCCGTGGAAAGGGAAACTGGATTTCACCGTTGTGTCGATGGATGGCTTTCAGGTTGTTCTAGGGTTGGCGTTCTTCCGCCAGGTACACACCATGGTCCTAGCCAACTCTAGTTCACTCATTATTGTTGAGAACAACAAGATGCATTCCATCCCGTTAAGAAGCATAGAAAGTACCGCGCAAGGCCTTTCGGCTATGCAACTATCGGCAATGCAATTTAAGAGGGGATTCAAGTCCTCCAAGAGCTATGTTGCTACTGTGAGGCAACTAAACGACAATGAAGGCGAATGACCTAAATCGACACTGCCCAATTGCGTGCAAGAAGTACTCAATGAGTACAAAGACGTAATGCCACCGCAACTACCGGAGAAGCTTCCTCCAAGGAGAGAAGTAGATACGAGATAGAGCTGGAACCAGGTGCTAAGCCTCCAGCAAAGTCCTCGTATCGTATGGCGCCGCCTGAATTGATGTAACTAAGGAAACAGTTGAAAGATCTCATCGATTCCGGGTATGTTCGACCCTCTAAAGCACCCTATGGTGCCTCGATCTTGTTTCAAAGGAAGAAGGACGGTTCACTAAGAATGTGTATCGACTATCGGGCCCTAAACAAGGTAACTATCAAGAACAAGTATCCTATACCCTTGATAGCTGACCTTTTCGACCAACTAGGGAACGCAAGATATTTCTCTAAGCTGGACCTTCGTTTGGGGTACTACCAAGTTCGGATAGCGGCCGGAGATGAACCGAAGATGACGTGTGTAACACGGTATGGTGCATTCGAGTTTCTAGTTATGCCGTTTGGTCTAACTAACGCCCCGGCTACTTTTTGCACACTTATGAACAAGTTGTTTCATCCCTATCTCGATAAGTTCGTGGTGGTGTACTTGGACGACATCATAGTATATAGTACTACGCTTGAAGAGCACGTCCAGCACTTGAGGAAGGTCTTTCAAGTCCTTCGGGAGAACGAGCTTTATATCAAGTTGGAGAAGTGCTGTTTTGCTCAACAAGAAGTGGAATTCTTGGGGCATCGGATTAAAGACGGGGAACTAATGATGGATCCAGCTAAGGTGTAGGCCATCCTAGATTGGAAACCACTGACATGTGTCCCGGAGTTACGATCGTTTCTTGGCCTTGTAAACTACTACCGTCGCTCCATCAAGGGCTATTCAGCTGTTGCTGCCCCATTGACAAATTTACTCAAGAAGAGTAACACTTGGCATTGGTCTGCATAATGCCAAGAAGCTTTTGAGGACCTCAAACGAGCGGTGTCAAATGAACCTGTAATGAGGCTCCCCGACTATTCGCTTCTGTTCGAGGTACATACTGACGCCTCAGATTATGCAATAAGAGGAGTGTTAATACAGGATGGACACCCTATTGCTTATGAAAGCCGCAAGTTGAACAATACTAAACGGAGGTACACGGTTTAGGAGAAGGAAATGACGGCTATCGTTCACTGCTTGCGTACATGGAGACACTACCTCCTTAGTAGTAAGTTCGTTGTCAAAACCGACAACGTAGCCACGAGCTACTTCCAGACACAGAAAAAGTTAAGTCTCAAACAAGCTCGTTGGCAGGATTTCTTGGTCGAGTTCGATTATCGGTTGGAATAGAAACCAGGAACGGCAAACGTATTTGCGGATGCACTTAGCAGGAAAGATGAATTAGCTACCATCAGCACCAGTGCACAGCAAAGCGACATGATGGATCGCATTCGAGAAGGTACGACTCACGATCCCTTTGCTACTAACTTGTTGAAGTTAGCGAAGGAAGGAAGGACTAGACGGTTTTGGGAACGAGATGGTGCTCTATACACCCACAGAAACCGAGTCCTTGTCCCGAAATGGGGGAATCTTCGAAAGGAAATTTTGAAGGAATCCCATGATTCCCTATGGGCTAGTCAGCCAGGGGAAGCAAGAACGCTCAGTCTAGTTCGGGCACATTACTACTGGCCGCATATGTAGGATGATGTGGAGACATATGTCAAGACATGCATGATATGCCAACAAGAAAAAGTGGAACAATGGCCGCCGGCAAGCTTACTTGAACCATTGCCCGTTGCGAAATATCCATTCGAAAGCGTTTCCATGGATTTCATCGTTGCCTTGCCTAAGTCAGAAAGTTACGGTAGCATCATGGTTATCATTGATCGCTTCAGTAAGTATTCTACCTTTGTTCCAACTTCGGCCGATTGTCGAGTGGATGAAGCTACCTGGATGTTCTTCAAACATGTGGTTAGGTTGTGCGGGCTTCCTCGAAGTATCATAAGCGATAGAGACCCTCATTTCACTGGCAAGTTTTGGAGGGACCTATTCAAGTTGCTAGGAACAGACTTGAACTTCTCAACAAGTTTCCACCCCTAAAGCGATGGCCAAACGGAACGAATCAATGCCCTGTTAGAATTGTATCTTCGGCACTATGTGAGTGCCCACCAACAGGACTGGGCGAAACTATTGGACATTGCCCAATTCTCGTACAACTTGCAGCGTAGCGAGTCTACGGGCAAGTGTCCATTTGAAATCATTATGGGAAGGCAACCACTGACCCCGAATGCCATAGCATTGACATACGGAGGTGCAAACCCTGCTGCACATAAGTTTGCTAGAGAGTGGCACGAGGAGGCCGATGAAACACGTGCCTGTTTAGACCGGGCTGCCCGACGCATGAAGAAGTGGGCTGATACGAAACGATGGGCGAGAGAATATGCGATTTGAGACAAAGTCTTTGTCAAACTCCTCCCCAACCAATTCAAGTCATTGCGAAAGGTGCATAAAGGACTGGTAAGAAAATATGAAGGACCCTTACTATTTTAAAACGAGTTGGCAGAGTTTCCTACCAAATCGAGCTGCCACCGAAGTTGAAAATTCACAACGTCTTCCATGTGAGTATGTTGAAACCATACCACGAAGACGAAGAGGACCCTAGTAGAGGCGAGTCCACACGAGCACTAACGGCAGTTGTGACCGAATTTGACAAAGAGGTGGATTTGATCCTAGACTCACGGGCAATACGACGAAGAGGAGTACCAAACTACACAGAGTACTTGGTGAAATGGAAGAAATTGCCCGAGTCCAAAGCTACTTGGGAACATGAGGATACACTGTGGCAGTTTAAAGATAAAATACGGGACTATAAAGAACAAGACGCGAAGGGGACGTCGCGAGCTTAAGTGGGGGAGGGTGTTACGCCCCGCGCGGTCGGTGCTCGAAATCACGCACGAAAGGGCTGCATGGGTGCTAGGCCGTGCACAAGCGCAAGGCTGCGCGCAGATGAACAAGGGCCGCGCACACATGAACAGTGCTCGCGCATGTGAATAGTACCATGCGCACAGTCCCGCGCGCTGGAACGGCCTGGAAGGCTCTAGAACACCCATGAAGGCTCTGGCCTGCCCCGGAACGCGCTGAAAGGGCCCTGAGACATCTAGAAGGTGCTAGAGACCGACGGAAGGATCTTGAACGATCTAGACGACCCCAAAATATGATGGAATCGACCGGAAGTATGTAGACATGATCGGACCCCTGTTGTACATAGTAGAGCATTCTAGTATAGTGGAGAATAGTCTAGAAGCTAAACTACCACCGTTGGATCAAAACGATCTCAACCGTCCGTTGAGGAGGTGGTTAGCTATAGATAGAAGGGTTGGCTCATTTGCAACCCAACCTCAGAACTTGTAGCCTTTGAGAGCTTCCCTTTATAGCAATTCGTGTACAAAGCATTCTTTCTTGTAATAAAGCTTCCGCTTCGTTCTTTCATCGTTTGTTCATCGTTCTTGTTTCGATTAAGGCTTACTTAGCACAAGCATCTACCAAGAGTATTAAGTGTCGCACGGTTGGTGTGTGCTTTGTGTGTGATTAAAATAATAGCATAAATCGAGTAGAATAAATCACATAAGATTGTCACGTAATCAAGCACAACTATAGGCAGAGTACCTATCGC
>JAXGGT010024199.1:0-15324 GCA_035583425.1 Marsdenia floribunda
TATTCAAAATACCTTAAAAATCAACTAAAACTAGACATGATTTAATACTAAAAACTCGATATGTTTTAGCGTTATCAATTGGTCATGCAATGAAGAACTTTGTGACAATTGGTAGGACTGTGGGGAGCCACCCAGTGGTCGAGCTGTACAAGCCGATTACTACACAAGGCTATGTTTAACCTCGATCAAAGGGCATACTTTGTCGGTTACCATCCTAATTCATGGAAAGTACCTAACAAAAACTGGATTGATGTGACCCTTCTGACACCCATAGTCTGACACATCCTCAAGTGGGTGAAAGTTCACACTTTTGAAGTCCCATTTAAGATTCGATAGTAGGGTAGGTGGCGGACGGATAATAAATCAAGGGTAAGTCAAAACACACTTGTCAAGTAAGCACGAATCTCGAGGTATAACTCAAAACACTTATAAAAAAGGGACCCCTTCTCACCAAAAAGAGCATGAGCTTATCACCTCAACCAAATATCTTCTTTTGTTCCATGCAAACCCTAAATTCATATTCTCTTCATATATGCATTATCAAGAAACTAACTTGATCTTCGGAGACTTATACGGGGATAAAGTCCCTTGTGTATTCTCTTTTCAAGGGAAGAATCATCCCAGGAGCAACTTCAAGATATTTCTTTGGGGACTCTTAGTTCAAAAAACAATTATTATTGTTTATAATTGCTAATTAAGGTTTTCACCACATCAAATTAGTTCTGTTACCGGTAAACGTCAGAAAGGTATGATCTTTTCATCATTTCTGTACTACATTACTTCAAAAAGGTATTCGCATTCTCTCTATTTTAACTAGGTTGGAAAATGTTTCACCATTCAACGTCAAAGGAGAACACAAATGACTGATGCAGAAACCCAGCAGTCTCAACCAAGAGCTCAGTCACCGCAAGTGGTGACTCTAGCTCCAAGACAGCCAATAACTAACCGCAAGGGAACGATTGAGTAGTAGAAAGCCTCAAACGTCAAAAGTAGTTGATGATCAAGAAGTACGAAAGCTGAGAGAGGAGCTTGACAGGCTTAGCAAGTGACAAAAGGCCATAGAGGATTGGTTTAAGTTAAAAATCCAGATAGAAGAGCTAGGACAAACGTTACCCCTACCGATCATCACCAATAACGCTACAGCCTAGCACCCTGAAGTGCGCCCGACTCTGCCTTGTGCCCAAGAGAATCCCACCTCTAATAGGAGACCAAACATCCCCTCCATGCATCACAGTCAGAGTGCACTTCATCCCCAAAGAAGTGTAAGTGCGACACAACGAATGAACCCTGTCTACGAACAGTCCAGCGGCCAAACATCTAGACTTCGTAGGGCCCCCACGAGGTAGGAGAATCTCATCATTCCTCAAGAATTCCACCTCGAGTCCCAAAAAGACATTCAGATCAGAGCGGATCAAAGAGAACCAGAGATGAAAGAGCTCTAGAGCCCGCCATCAGAGTTCACAGGATAAAGGGAAAGAGAAAGTCGATTCTCAGGATAAAGGGAAAACTCCGATAACTTTGGATTCTAAAAACAGAGGAAAAAATCGAACTCGGAAGACAAAGTCCTTTATTGTGCTTAGCGTCCCAAAAGAAGATCTGGTGTGGATTTTGAAAGAAAAATACGGAGTACCAAACCTCGAGCCCATGCATCCCTGTTCACAAAACTTCAGGGATAAAAAAAAAATATTGTTTGTTCCATCAGGATCATGGGCACTTAACTGAGCATTGTATTCATTTGAAGCGAGCAATTGTGAAGCTCTTCCAAGAAGGAAGATTAAATGAGTATAAAGCCTAAGGAGCCTCTAAAGAATCTAATAAGAGTAATCGACGTAATCACCACTAAAGTACCTTCCCTGACTTAGCTTAAAAAGCAGATTAACTCCCTCAAGAGCTCATTCATTGTCCCAGAATACTTGAACGATCAGGATGCAATTACCTTCTCGATGTCAGAATTGGCATCCACTTCAAAGATAAAGCGCAATCCTATAGTGATAGAGGCAATTTTGAAGTTCCTAGAGATTGACAGGTGCCTCGTGAAAAGAATGCTAGTCGACACAGGGGCATCAAAAAATGTCCTTTTCTATAAATGCTTTGAAGAAATGAGATTAAAAAGTAGCCAGCTCACTCCAAGCTCTACCAAATTTGAGCAGTTTACCATACATAAGATAGAAGTTAAGGGAACCATCGAGTTGGAGGTCGACCTCGAAACTTCACCCCTTATCCGATGTGAGGTTCCACATTGTCGATGTCAAATCATTGTACAATGTCATATTGGAAACTCTGCTCCAAACAAAGTTCGACATGGTAGTATCCCTTCCCTATCAACGGGCTAAGTTCCCCACTCTGTATGGTGCTGGCTAGGTGAAAAGCAACCCGAAGAGCATTCTGACGTACTTGGTCAAAGCCAAGAGGAAGCGACCTTTGCTAAAGATACAACATATGGAGGTCTATTTTGTCTCAACCATCGCGCCGGAGTACAAAGAAATTGTGATAAATTTGCAATATCCCAACCAAAAGGTCAGGATTGGGAAAGAAATTCCTAAAGAAGAGGCTTTGGAAGTCGAAGAATTTTTGAAAGCACATCAGGAAAGTTTTGCTTGGACAACAGAGGACATGATCGGACTAAAGGAAGAAGTGGCGATTCATAAGCTGAATATTGACCCCGTGACCACTCCAGTCCAACAAAAATAGGGAAGATTTGGAGCCGATAAAGAAAAGGGCATGAAGGAAGAAGTTGCCAAATTACTAAAAGCAAAATTTATCCGGGAGGTGAACTATCCCACATGGTTGGCGAACATAGTGATGGTCAAGAAATCTAGTGGGAAATGGTGAATGTTTGTGGACTTGACAGATTTGAATCGAGCTTTTCTAAAAGACTGTTATCCACTACCCGGATAAATCAACTAGTCGATGCAACATCGGGGTACGGAATGCTCAGTTTCTTGGATGCATTCTCTGGTACCATCAAATAAAAATGCACGAGCTAGATTATATTCACACTTCATTCCATGCTGCCGGAGGCATCTACTGCTACAACGTGATGCCTTTTGGGCTAAAAAATGCAGGTGCAACATACTAGTGAATGATCAACCAAGTCCTAAAAAGGCAAATAGGAAGAAACGTGGAAGCCTATATAGACGATATGGTCGTGAAGACCCCCAAAGAAGCCTCACATTTACAAGATCTTCAAAAGACTTTGAAAACCCTCTCCACCTACTGTTTGAAGTTGAATCCCATGAAGTGTACCTTCGGAGTACGATTCGAAAAATTTTTAGGATTCATGATGATGGAAACGGGCATCGAAGCTACTCCGAAAAAGATTACGGCCTTAATGAACCTAAAAGAGCCAAGATATGTGAAGGATGTACAGAGAATCAATGGCTGCACCACATTGGGAAGATTCATCTCGAAGTCAGCAAAAAGATGCTTACCATTCTTCAAGGCTTTAAAGACAACTACCCAAAATTTTGTTTAGACTAACGAATGTAAAGAGGCATGGGAAAAATTGAAAGAATATCTCATAAACCCACCTCTACGTAGTTTACTAGAATTAGGGAAAGTATTATATATTTACTTAGCTGCTTCTAACTTTGCCATAACCTCTGTACTTCTCCGAGAAGTTGACAAAAAGCAACTACCGGTTTATTATGTAAGCAAAGTGCTCAATGGGGCCGACTCCCGATATCCTAATATAGAGAAATTAGCCTATGCTCTATTTGTTTCCTCTCGTAAACTACAGGCATATTTTGAGTTGCATTCCAGTATTGTTTACTCTAATGCACCATTAAGACAAATCTACCACAAGCTTGATCAATCAGGTACTTAAATGGTCAATTGAAATGTGTGGCTACAATATTACTTTTGTACCTCGCAACGCAATCAAAGCTCAGGCATTGGCAGACTTTTTAGCCTCAAGTTAGGCCATTATTCCTTACAATCTTCCTGAGTCAACCCCTACCCAACATGATGAATAATGCTGGTTGCTGATAGTGGATGGAGCAGTGAACATAAATGAAGATGGAATGGGGTTAGTTTTAACATCCCCAGTTACCCAATGGACAGAGGAGCAAAGTGTAAGGTTAAATTTTTCAGTGTCCAATAATCAGGCGGAGTATGAAGCTTTACTCACCGGAATGAAATAGGCATTGCAAGCTGGAGTCTCAGCTTTAAAAGTCCTCAGCGACTCACAATTAATGGTCCGACAAGTCAAAGAAGAATATGTCGTACAATCAGAAAATTTAGAAGAATATGCGAAGTATGCACAAAACCTAAAAAATGAATTTGAACACTTCTCCATTGAGAAAATTTATCGACATCAAAACATAAGAGCTGACCTACTCTCAAAAATTGCATCTCGCGAGGTTGAAAACACCTTTCATGTTCAACTCAAAGTAAGCCATGCCCCGACAACGTCACTTAGTAACACCATATTCCCATTGAATGAGGAGTCCAAATCTTGGTTAGACGACATCAAAGATTTTATTAAGCGAGGAATCCTCCCAAACCAACAAGAAAAGGCGAAGCAAGTAAGGAGACAAGCAGCTTGATACATCAGTCATGAAGGTATCCTTTATTGAAGATCGTTCACGAAGCCTCTCTTACTATGTATCTCGCCTTCAACAACTAAAGCGGTCTTAGAAGAGCTTCACAAAGGACTTTATGGTAGACATCCAGGGGCTCGAGCTTTAGCTGAAAGGGTAATTCATCAGGGGTACTACTGGCCAACACTTCTCCATGACGCCGAGCATTTTGTAAAACGTTGTAAGAGTTGTCAGAAATTTGGGGATATTCCACGATTACTATCTATCAAACAAACTCCAGTTGTACCCACGTGGGCATTCGACATGTGGGGAATGGATTTGATGGGTAAGTTCCAAAAGCAAGAAACGGATTCGAATACTTGGTTGTGGCGGTAGATGATTTCTCTAAATGGATTGAAGCTAAACCATTGGTACACTCCACGGAAGAAAATGTCTTAAATTTTTTCCACGATTTTGTTTTATGCCATTGTGGAGTGCCTCGAGCCGTGGTCACAGATCATGGCACGCAGTTCTCCAAGAAATTCACAGAAGATTGCACCAGATTGAATATCAAACACTGCAAATCTTCAGTGGCTCACCCTTAAGGAAACGGGCAAGCGAATAAGTTGGTGCTGAAAGCCTTAAAAAAGAATTTAGAGGCCAAATCCAACAAGTAGGTCGATGAACTGAATCTTGTACTATGGGCAGTTTGGACCTTGACTAGGGGCCCCACTGGAAAGACTCCTTACTCTCTAGTATATGGCTCAGAAGCAGTAGCTCTAGCCAAGCTCGTACTGCCCACATACAAGGTGGAAAATTACGAAGAAAAACGAAACTAAAGTACATAGACCATGGATCTCGACTTGTTAGATGAAAAAAGAAAACTTACGAGACTTCGAATGGAGGCTTATAAATAGTAGACAAAGTCGAGCCACAATAGGACCGTGCGATGAAGACCTTTGCAGATTGGAGATTGTGTCCTACGAAAAATCGAAGTAACAGGCTGATAGATGGATGCCACAAAACTTACTTTGAATTGGGAAGGACCCTACCTAATCAAAGACGAAGTTCGACCCGGAATATTCCGATTGACTAAAGAGGACGAAACGATGTTGCCTAATCCATGGCACTCCGACCACCTCAAAAAATATTACATGTAAATCAATATTTACATACATGTACCATGAAATTCAAGTGAATATGAACCTTGATTAAATACGAGAAGTTAATAAGATAGTCGAAGTATCACACTTATTGACTTATTACCAAAACCATATTACATTAGTCGAAGTACTATACTTGAGATTTTTTATGTGATTTGCATTATTTGTTA
Organism: Marsdenia floribunda; assembly: GCA_035583425.1. Taxonomy (NCBI): domain Eukaryota; kingdom Viridiplantae; phylum Streptophyta; class Magnoliopsida; order Gentianales; family Apocynaceae; genus Marsdenia; species Marsdenia floribunda. Next base: position 5,854 of record JAXGGT010024199.1, read on the forward strand.
TTTAAGGTCGAATCCATTTGTCTATAATAATGAGCATCATTTATGAATTTTTCTTATTAAAGAAATGATAAAAGAAAACAAACAAAATAACTTGAATAAAAGAAAACCCTATACTCAAAAGATCAAGTGATTTCCATTAATATAAAGGAAAATTACAATAAAGTCGTACTCTATTACATTGAGATACAAAAGAAATTCTAAGAGGTTACAGCAGGTGGGGGAAGTCCGGCTGACGAAATCAAAGTATCAGTGGCAGGAATCTCAGAGGGAGCTATTGGGTTGAGAGCCGTCGAAGTCCCAGCCCCAGAAGTATCAATGATAGCATTAACAGCTAGTACCTCGACATTTGCAATATTAGCAGGCAGAGTACCATCGACCAAGTTAAAGAAAGTAGGCATGGTCGGAGTAGGTGGTCTCCAAGGGTCCTCATTCTTAGCATCTATCTCATGAATTTCCTTTAACTCCTCATCCGAGAAAGGAACAAAATTAGCTCCTCCCCTAGCTTCTTGACTGGCTAAAAATTGATCATATGCGTTGATCAGCGGAGTTTTATCCTTGAAAAAGTGGTGCAATTTTCTCACCATATGATTAGTCGAACCCTACTTCAGATAGCCGTAGGACTCGGAGATGATGGCATCCTTATAATTTTCAAACCCCTAAAACACCTTGATGAGTTGATCAGTATACTCCGCAGACCTAAGATACTCCACCTCATTTGTCAACTCCTCCACTCTAGCCTTAGCCTCCCACTTTGCCGCTTTCAGCTCCTTATTCACCTCTTCATAGGCAGCCAGCTTGGTTGACAATGTTTCAAACTCGACGCACTTTGCAGCATGGGCTGTCTTCTCTTGTTAAATGCTGCAACCACTTTATTACGGCGTGCAACTGCTGACTCTGCCTCTTTGCCTCTCTTCTCTGCCTCCTCTTCTCTCCCTTTCAACCTCACCTCCAGTTCAGTAATGCTCACATAGGCTTGAGAACACTTCGCCTCTAAACCCAAGGAATACTTCTTAGACGACTTAGCTGAGACCGCCTCAATACAAATCTGCGAGTAATGGGACATGGCTTGGAAGCAAGCCAATGTTAAAAGAAAAATAAAAAAGAGAGAGAGAGAAGAGAGCAGATCATACTCTGGCGAAGTAAGCTCCACCACGGTTAGTAGACTTCTCAATGGGCATATTAGCAATAGTCCTAAAATAATCCAGGTTTGTGCTTCTCCGAATTAGAATGACACCTAAATAAGGGGCAGTCTGGGAGCTACTGATAAACATACCCTCAATAGACGGAGTAGTCTAGAGAACATCTTTAGCCAGACCACGGAATTCTGATGGAGACCTGGGTATTGAAACCCACTTCACTTCCACGGAACCAAGTTGTCCACTACGCACAGGAGTATTTCGATCTCAATCCCTCCTGAGAAGTTAGACGCTGAGGACTCTCAGGAATGTCCACTACGTCGGTGGTTCACTGCCTTTTCGAGGTGTTATCAGCCTCTGTCGCCTCCTCACCTCGATCATGTTTCTTCGAGTGTGAGCTAAGAGGTGAGACAACTGAAGTAGGAGATTTTGGTCGATCTACCTAATGCATCTTTTTGGCTGAGGAAGACACTTTGCCCACCTTCCCTTTCCCTTTTTCTTTCTCCTTCTCCTTCAATGCAAGATTATCAAGTTTGGAAGTCGGAATAGGTGGAGTGAATGTTGCCTTCTCAACTACATCAGTTCAAGTAGTTTTCTTCTTATTCGCCATAGCAGCCATTCTCCTCAAAGTACTCATGTCTGCAAGAGCAAAAAATAATTTCAAAACAAAAATTTAAAGTCTTGCACTACAAAACAAAGAGAGCGAAGTAAAACAATTATACTTTCGACAGGCTCGCAGCTCACCAATGCCTTATTGGAGCGATTTGGACAAGATTTAGAGAAGACTCCCTAAAGGTGCAAAGTCCACCATGGATACTCCGCCTCCTCCACAAGTCCAAGCTCCACCCTCCTCTCCTAAATTCTCTTCCACAAATTCAAAAAATCGGAGATCACTTGGAGAGCACTTCGGCTCTGAGCCTAGAGTATCCCATTTGTGAAGTTGATTCACTAAAGGTAGAAAAGGGAAGCCATGTTTGGACTCCACTATCAGCCACCTATTGGCCCAGGAAATTTAACTAGGTATGGGGCCAAAGGGAGAAACTATATTCTTCCTAGGATTCAATGAAAGAACATTGTCAACCATGCGAAGTGGGGAGAAAGAATACCTGATGAGATTTCTAGAAATCTCAATGTTTAATCTGCTACAAAAAAATATGAAGCTCATTATGTAACGGACAATATTTGAATGAAGTTGAGCGGGCTGAGCTCTTACAAAAATAAAAAAAATCTACAAAACTGGGATTTAAAGGTAACCTAAGCCCGGCTTCAAAATAGGCGACTGGAAGCAGAATAAAGACAGTAGACATCAAGGTTACTTCCTTTTTTACAACAATTTTGTACTTGGACCGGTCAATACCATATTTGAGTCGAAGTATACTTAACTCCGACTTGTCTAATTTATTCTTTGTTAAGGCAAAAACACACAAGGTTTGGACTTCGATTTGCGGTGCCCCTTAGAACGAGGTTCCGATGTACTAGACAGGTGGGTCCACATTCTTCCAGAATCTAAGGTTGGGGGAATAATTGTCAAAGGAAGCAACCTTTCCCCCTGTTGTTCAGGAGCTCTATCCTTTTCACTTCGTGCAGTTGAAGTATCATTCCCTCCAGCTTTAGAACTTTGATTTGATCTCTCTTCAACTTAGACTTCCCTCTCGGAGGACTCTACCTCGCCTACTCCGCACTCTTCCTGAGCAGGGGTCTCATTAACAGAAAGGTTAAACTTCGCCATACTTAAGAATGAAATTTCAATAACGGAGTTGTTATTCGTGGAGTTATCATTAGCGAAGTTACTATTGATAAAAGCTCTATTAACATCAAGAAGAATCTCAAAAAACCAAAAGTCCTGAAGATAGCAATGTATCCACTCCACCTCAAAACAGTCTATCATTTGTGAACCTAGGGATCTGACTAAGTTAAAACCTAGCCTTAACTTCACACAAGGCCCATCTACGAACTCTACAGCCCACCTATCTCCAAACTATCTAATTCTAGTCTGCATATTAGTACACAACCTCCAACAATCTGAGTGGAGTTCATATAAGGCAAAATCAGCAACGCTCAAGGCCCTAATAATTTTCCTAGCCCTATGTTTCACAGCCATGGCCTCAACACACTCAGTCTAATGCAGACAGACACTCGATATCCATCAAGGCAGAAACAAGAAGACAGAAAGGAAAAACCCACGCTATGCAACTCAAAGTAAAAACAACCAAAAACTTGAGAAAAAATTTGTTATCACCCTTACCGTTACGTTTTGCAAGGTCTCTGAGTGCTTCTAACAAGTAGGAGCATGGAAATCAACGGCTTAAAGATGAAAAGTAGAAAGAGTGCAAAAAGAAAGAGCACAGAGAAAAGTTAACGAGAATAAAGAAGAAGATGGAGAAAAAGGGAAAAGTGAAAAAGAAAGAAAGAAGTAATGAGGAGAGAGAAGGAAAAATCAAAAATAGAAATCAAAAGTGGTAATGATCTATTGGGCACATCAACAATAAAGGAAGAGAGAAAAATAATAATTATTTCTCAATATCGAGGAAGAAAGAGAGTAATGACGTCGCAATTAATTATACAGCTATCAGATTGAAATGACGCGTCGCCCGTCAAAAGCATTAGAAAGTGTGCATAATACTTCAAACTTTAACAAAAATATGTTCCACATTAGCCGAAGTGAACCCCCTGTCGACTAATGTGAGGGGCCACTGAACGAGCAACTCAATTTTAGATATAAGATAACAAAATTACAAGTACTGAACTCTGATAAATGAAGGTTCTACTCTGACCTCGATACCAATAAACCCGATGCTAATAAAGTAAACTTGTCATGCAATGAGGAACTTTGAGACAATGGTCGAACTGTGGGGAGAAACCTAGTGGTCCAGCTGTATAGGCCAATTACTACACAAGGCTATGTTTAACCTAAATCAAAGGGCGTACTTCGCCTGTTACTATCCTAATTCATGGTAAGTACCTGACAAAAACTGGATTGATGTGATTCGTCTGACACCCACAGTCTGACACATTCTCAAGTGGGTGAAAGTTCACACTTTTGAAGTCCCATTTGAAATCCGATAGTAGCGTAGGTGGCGGACGGACAATAAATAAAGGGCAAGTCAAAACACACTTGTCAAGTAAGCACGAATTTCGAGGTATAACTCAAAACACTTATAAAAGAGGAACCCCTTCTCACCGAAAAGGGCATGAGCTTATCACCTCAAGCAAATATCTTCTTATGTTCCATGCAAACCCAAAATTCATATTCTCTTCGTATATACATTATCAAGAAACTAACTTGATCTTCGGAGACTTATACGAGGATAAAGTCCCTTGTGTGTTCTCTTTTCAGGTGAAGAATTATCCCAGGAGCAACTTCAAGATATTTCTTTGGCGACTTAGTTCAAAAAACGATTATTATTGTTTATAATTGCTTATTAAGGTTTTTACCACATCACTTTCAATTATCTGTACATATACCCTCTCCATCATCTTGCAATCCTCTTCTTTATAAAATGGTTCTCCGATAAACATTTCCTCACACTGATCGGTAATGCGAGACTTAATCCTTGTCTTCCCTTGCAATTTCTTGAGTTATCATTCTCAACCTCACACTCATTCTCACGAGAAACCGGATATTTGTCTAAAATAAGAGGGTTTTTGGAGTAGGAAAGGGTATTTGAATAGGATTTTCAAAATATTTGGAGCTTCAGTGTCTCGCTGCTATACCAAAATACTGGCCCCTACCACTGCTTTAAGATGAATTTCTCACTAACAACGGTGGCCCCGACTGCTATTTCTGGTGTGCAGCGGGCTGTCATTTTATTTTTTTTTAATTAAAAAATTATTTAAGCTTTAAGTTTTACAGATTCTAGGGTATATTTTACTATATAAATGAGTTTTAAACACATAAATATTATAATAATCATTACATATATAATTCGATAGTAATAATCAAAAAAATTATATCATTTCATATATATAAGTATAATATTTTATCAATATAAGTTGCAATATATATGTCTATATGCATTATATAAAGAACATATTATTATCTAAATTAAATAATTAATTCGACCATTACATGTAAACCATATAAATAAATTATTCATATAGACCAAATTTAGACTTAATTCGATATTATTTCATATGTCATCCATCTACGTTTATAATTTTAATACTAAAATATATAAATTTTTTTATTTAAAAAAAATCAAAATTTTGTTAATCTAACCATTAGATTTGTTAGACGTATAATAAAAAACAAACCTACAAAATTTAAATCCAATCTGATATTATATTAAGGTTCATCGAAGTGATAAACTAGTATTTTGAGTAAAAATCATACTTTGTAACAGCTATATTTGCTCAAATGAGATGTATTAGATCTTCACATTTTTCAAAAAAAAAAAATTACCAAAAATAATGCTTAGGAGGCACAACAAAAAATGACGGCCAAGGAACCACCGTATCTAATGCCTAAAAATGATGGCTCCCAATCACCATTTTCTGTAAGCATTGTATCTGCTAACTTTTTTGTAGTGTATATATATATATTAAAAATATATTTAATAAGTGTATATATAAAGAAAAAGACATTATTAAAATTGATACATTAAATATATTTAAATTTTATTCTTTTTAATTATAAACATTAAAATTATTATTAAATTTATATACATTCATAATACTGATATAAATATAGTAATTGGTTTTCAAATTAATTTATATCTAACTAGCTTTTTTTTGTATTAATATTTGAATATTCTTTTGTATGTATATATTTTTTTACTTTTTTTTTTTTTTTTTGACAAAAGACACAAACTTAAATTTCATTGCATGAAAGCCAATCACGATGAAGTGAGGCGAAAACAGAAGGATGAGATGAGTCCCTCCATACAACAACCGTTTCTAAACCGAGAACAATTTTTACTAAGGAATGAGCAACATAATTAGAAGCTCTAGGTGTGAAACGAATGGAACATGAAGTAGATGTAAAAAGAAAAGATTGGAGCATCTCAAGAAGGTGGCCAAAGTGTGATAAATTAGCTTCAGCCACTACAAAAAAAGTTGGCATATTTGACGCCTACCAAATACGGTGGCTGCAAACCATCATTTATAGTCACCAAATGGACCAAATACAATGGTTTTTACCCCAATCGTCATTTTTGATCATTTTTTGAAAAATGTGCTAGTCTAAAATGGCGGTTTTGTGAATCGTCGTATTTGATTTGGCAAATACGGCGGTCTTGGTGACCAAATACGACGGTTTTATAAGTGTCGTATTAGGTTAAACAAATATGACGCCTCATTTGAGCACATACAGTGCTTACAAAGCGTGGTTTTTGCTTAAAATACGAGTTTATAACTTCGATCAATATTCATACGTATTGACTTCAAATTTTGTAGATTTTATTTTTAATATATTTCTAATAAATCTAACGGTTGGATTAAATGTTTGAATTTATAAAATAAAAAAATATCGTTAGTAGATAGATTACACATGAAATAGTATCGGATTGACTTCAAATGTTGTAAATTTTATTTTTTAATATATTTCTAATAAATTTAATGGTTGGATTAAATGTTTAATTTTTATAAAATAAAAAAAAATGCATATATTTCGATATTAAAATTACGAAAGTAGATGGATAACGCATGAAATAGCATCAGATTAGCTTCAAATTTTATAGGCTTAGTTTTTATTATATGTTTAACAAATCTAACGATTAGATTAAAATTTTAATTTTTGTAAAATAAAAAAAAATGTGTATATTTTGGTATTAAATATATAAATATAGATGGATGAGAGATGAAATAATATCCAATTAAATCAAAATTTTTCCAATATGAATAATTTATATATATGGTTATCTCCAACGGTCGGATTAATTAGTTAATATATATAAAATAAGATGTTCCGTATATAATACATATAGATATATACATCGTAACTTACATTAATGAAATGTTATACTTTTATGTATGAAATGATTAAGGGTGTGTTTGAACTAGCTTTAATTTTGAGTTGAGTGAGTTATTTTCAAAATAAGTTAAAGTCTTTTTGTTTGGACAAGAAATAAATTTTTCTTTTGTCTCTCAACTTACAACCAAAGGGCCCCACACTTTCCAATCTCTCTTTCAAGAATGGGTCTCACACTAATTTTTGCATTCCATTTATTAGATAACTTTTTCACTCTCAAAAAGTAACTTCTCGTTTTCCGCAATAAAATTCACTCAACTTAAAATAAATTCATTTAACTCAAAATAAAAACTAGTCCAAACACAACCTAAATTTTTTCAATTATTATTATCAAATTAGATATATAATGATTATTACATTATTTACGTGTTTAAAGATCATTTATATAGTAAAATATACACAAATCTTAAACCCTAAATAATTTTTTTATTTTTTATTTAAAAATTTTGGACTAAAAAATGACGGTCCAACCCAACCAAAAACGATTGTCAGGCCGTCATTTTTGGCCCATTATTTAATTTTTTTAAAAAGATGGCCAAAATTTTTTTAAATTTTGGATCCAACCATTTTTTTTTTTTTTTTAACTTACACGAAATAAAAAAGGCAAATTGGCATAAATAGCTTCCAAACTAGTCATTTGGTGATATTGGTCCCTGAATTAATTTTTTGGTGAAATTAGACCCTGAATTATGTTAAAATATGTGACATTGCTCCTTTTAGTTAAAATTTCTGTTAACTAGATGCTAGTTTAAAAAAAGAATTGTCCAATGACATTTTAGTCATTTCACAGTTAGAAAAAAAAAAAAAAAAAAAAAAAAAAAGAAATGAAAGAAATATCGAGCTTTAACATGGCGGGAAGCCGAAGGCTGTTCAACCTTCCCATTTGTGGCTAGCTGTGGTGAAGTGGGTGGATAATGATCTATGACAAAATCTCACATCTGCTTAGAGACACAGCTAACCGAGCTCTTAAATTCTGGGAGGTTTGCATATGGGTTACGGAAATGAGGTTGTTGAGCTCAAAACAAGCTACGCGAATGGAAAGGAGAAAGATTTCTGAAGGGTTCTTAATGGTCATTTCGTTCACCGCTTGAAGATCCCATACGGTATCGAAATATTCATAAGGAAATGGGGTTACAGGAAAGAAAAAAAAAAAAAAAAAAGAGAAAATGAAGCAAGAAACTTCTTTACGCATATAAAGAAAATGGAAAGGAAAAACAAACCAAATTTATGCTTGTAAATGAAAGCCTCCCTTTGCTTCAGACCCATCACCAAATCAGCTTTCGCAACCTCAACCATTTCTTATACCGTGAACTCATTCTTCATCTGCGAGTGCTTCCCGCCATCTTTTTTTACATTTCTCTTCTTTTTTTTCATGTAAGAGTGAAATGATTAAAATACACTTAGAGATTTTTAAAAAAAAAAAAAAAAAATTAATGGAGATTTAACAGAAATTTTAACCAGAGGGACCAATGTTACATAATTTAACATAGTTCTGGATCAATATCACCAAAAAATTAATTCAGGGACCAATGTCAATAAATGACCATACTTTAGAGACTATTTTTGCAAATTTTCCCGAAAAAAAAAAAATAATAGAAAAAGAATATAACATTACACTTCTTAAAAAGCCTCTATCCTCCTCTCTACTTGACCGTATAATTTTCCCTTCCCCTCCCTAGCCAACGTTACTGCTTGTCACTACCACCTGTGTTGCCTCCTATTGCCTATTTCAGATTCCCATGCCCGCTCCTTCAATCCTCTACCATAGCAATGATCTAGGTTTGTCCTATCAACTAGTCTTTTCTGCCACCTCTTGCTTTTATTTTTATTTTTTCCCCTCCCTCCCCCCCCAACCAGCAGCCGTGGCCGCAGATCTACTATACCTTTTGATGGAACCAATTTACCTGGGGATGCGCACCTTGTGCTCAGCACTGACCCCAAGCCTCACCTCCGTTGGATGGTTGAGCTCCATGAAAGATTTGTAGATGTCGTCACTCAGCTTGGTGGCCCTGACAGACTGTTCCCCTTTCTTTCTCTCTTTCTTTCCCTTTTTCTTTGTGTGTACAAATTGAAATGCATATATCAATTTGCTGTTTTGCAGAATTGACATGCGTGTCTCTCTTGATATTTGTCCTTATATGAGCTATTTTCTTTCTTTGAAGTTGTGATTTATAAGGCTTGTACGGAAGGGATTTGTTTCTAGAAAGTTTTAGTTCGTGAGTAATTTCTGGGAAAAATTTGTTCTTCTATGATACGAGAGGTTGTTCTTTGTAGATGAAATATATATATATATATATATATATTTTATGGTTGAAAATGCAATAGATAGAAAAAGACATTACAAAGCAGTTGCAATACCTAAGTGCC
>JAXGGT010024209.1:0-15321 GCA_035583425.1 Marsdenia floribunda
GTGATGGCTAGTATTGCTCTTGAAAAGTGAACAACTAATGAAGAGTCCTTTGGGAAGGCCTGGACAGATATTTCGAAAACTTCATATTAATTTTAAACAAATGAATCATATGCAGTCAACTTTATAAATCTAAAAGATGAGAACTTCTTACATATCTAGGACAAAGTTGGCAGATTTGATTTCTTGTCTATAATGAAAATGATCTTATAAAATTAAGGTCTAGTTTGTTTGATAGTTTCATCTACATGGTAGTCAACAATGGCAAAGGCATACATAACAGTTACAATTATAGTTGATTACCTTTGAGCCTAACCAGCAAAATACCTAGTTAATGATGTCTAAGATTTACTTCGACATATGTTGTGTTCAAATGCTTCTTAGCTCTTAGCTTAAGTGTGCGCTACGTCAAATTACACCTCCACGCAATCACAGTAAAACAAGGAAAAAAGAGAACTTATAAACCCTAAACTTTCTGTCTTGTATCTTTGTGTCACGCCCCAAATCCGAGCCTAGTTCATGGACTAAAACCCAAAATCCAAGACACAATACAGTAACATCCTCTAATTCCTCGAAGATGCAAAGCCTCGTATATTCAATTAATAAAAATATAACAGAAAATCTTTGTCCTTTTCCTTCTTATAAAAATAAAATGATCTAGTAGTATTAATATCAATAATATAGAAAAAAAAAAAAAAAAACCAAATCATCTAACTGTATCCAATCATTATCTTAATAACATACAAAATAAATCTGTTTATCTTCATCAAGTAAATTATTTTATAAACCTAAACTAATCCAATACAACAATGAGATAACTTGAATTAAACACTCTAATAATAATAGAGCTTCAGCTAATAGCTTTTTTCCAACGGTCATCCTCTGAAACTCATCCTCATACTGATCAATGTAATATTTGTAAAGGTTAGAACATGATGTGAGTGAGTATAAAACTCAGTAAGTAGGAACTTTCTCTTTTTGAATTTAGAGTATAAGTACAAACTAAAATTAAATAAATAACTTTTTCAATACTTTTAAAATATCATTCGGATAACTTATATAAAATGATTGATAACATTATCAATGTTACAAAACTCAATCCATATCTCCAAATATTTTAAAAAGGCAACCACCTAAGGTACATTTTACATTTTAGAACTCAATTAAAATCAATTAAATGGTTGATCATTTCATATAAACAGTACAAAGAATTTCTACTTTCATTAATATATATAATAGCTTTATTGAAACTGCAAAATTCAAATATAACATCCATTACTTAAAACGCCAACATACAATTAAACTTATAATCTGGGATTCAATCAAAACAATTCATTTTATTTCATAAGTTGGGACATAATTTAGTGCAAAGCTTATGGGTCATTCACTAAATTCAGTTCCTAACTTTATACCATTAGGAAAGGACCATTACATTTTCATTTGGATGACTTTTTGTCCATGCCAATGGATTCATTTCATTGAGGTGGGACATGTTCCTCCCATAGCATATACATCAATTAGTCTCAACTATTATCATAAAGAATACATTTATTCAATCATTTCATTTTCATTAACTTTATTCAATAACTAAAATGTCCCAAAACATCCTATTGTATCAAAATATTTGTCCCCGTATAATCTTCTGTAGTTCAAAACATGTACTTTTCAAATATCAAACAATTACTTTGTAAAATACAGAATAATTTATTTTTTAACATTTCCCACTTATATTCAAAATGACTTTCAAAAATTATTCTGATAGATTTGAAAATATCTTTAATAAACTTTAATCCAGTATATGCTTATCTCAAAAACATAATAATCTCAAAAATATTTTATAACAAATTAATATATCTATATATATAGATATATATAGATCATAATAACTATGTATTTCAAAATAACTAAATTCCAAATTTCAAATAATCTATTTTTAAAATAATCAACATATTACATTTAGATTAAAACTAAAAATAAAATTTTCACCAATTTGTTGGGTTTTTATAAAAAATAACTATTGAAAATATTCTTAAACTTCTTATTAATATTTTCAGTAACTTTAAATTTAAAACACTTTCATAGCAAAAATAATCTATCTAAACATTTTGCTATTGGTGAAATAAATCAAACTTATAATAAAGCGTTTAAAACCTTTGTCTAATAATAAAAAGACTTTAAAATATTTAAGTATATATGTATAAAATACAATTAGACAAATAAAAAGATTAATTATTGTTATCTGTAAACTATTCTAATATCTTTTTAAATATTTTTAATAAAATTAGGCGATACTCAAAATCTTATATAAACGTTAATAATAAATCAAACTCTTTTTATTTAATTATTTTTTCCCGTGAACCAAAATATTAGGGTTCAAGTTAATCTTTATCTAATAATCCTAAAATTTCTCTACGTATTATCAAAACACCTATCAAAATTTATCCAATAACAATTTAAGATCGTGATATAGAAAATTATTTGCAAATATAAAATTATTCGATAGACTCAAAACACTATATATATATATATATAGATTCTCAACTAATATCAACCATAATAGTAGCAATAATTAAATAAGTATATCCATATACTTCTTTCATGATAGATCAAAATACTTTAATCACAATAAATCAAAAATCATTATCACGTAAAAACTATTTTGAGAATTATCTGTATATATATATTTATAAAATACAAAGCAATTCAGAAAAGAGATAGTTTCTCACTTACCTCAAATTCAAAAGGCACATCAAAACTGTCTGTATTGATCTCCTAAACCATTTTTATGTCAAATCCTAACACCATAAACCTTAAATTATATATAATTAATAATCAATTATGTCTAGATATCTAATAACACCATATCAAACATAAATAGAAATCTTACATTTTTTCTATCAATACTAGATAAATGTCTAACCGCATTTCTATCGATATTGATACTAGATAAATGTCTTAACCATTCTTCTCTGTCTAACCTCTCTCTCTCTTTTTTTTTTTTTTTACGTTTTCGTATTTCATCAGAAAACCTAAAATCTAACTATGGTAATAAACTATTACTAATTTATTAGTTAATCCCTTATATTCTTGATATATTCTATTTGATCCCTAACGAAATGTTATTTTATTTACTTAATAAATTGAATAAAATATTTATCTTAATTAGCTAAAATTGGGGCAGGGTATTACCCTTTGTCCAAGCATTGTGTATTTGGAACTATATCGATTGAGGAGGAGCTTCATATAAGGGATCTCATCAACAATGACATCAATTCTTCTGTTTTTGCCCCCTTTACTCATTGCATCATTGTATTGCTCAATACTTGAGTACTGTCTCAACTTTGTCTCACTGATATTTAGATGTTTTATTAAAAATGTTCTGACAAAGGAACCCTTTTGGTAGTGATAAAGGATAAATTCGCGGTTGTCGTCAAATCGACCAAGATTAATTTTAAAACTAGTAAGCAGTATAGTGCTCACCAAGTCATCTCCCAAGGAAGCCCTAATCGTCAAATCAAACTTAAGAACCCACTAAATATAATTAAAGTAAAATAAAAGGGGGATTTTTATGTTAACAAAAATTTAAAAACAAATAAACAAGATGAAAAATAATGTAATTAAATAATGAGAAAACGTAATCAGCCTAGGGTTGATACTCCAATTTAATTCTTCCTTGTTCTTCCTAATATTTTTAGATTAAAGTTCTAATCCTTTGATTGAATACCAATTTAGAATCCCAAATTAGAATTCCGTTCACTTACTAATAACTTGTTAGAATTCGATTACACATTAATAGATTTCTTAGACAATCGTCTATTCCATCAACTCATGTTTAATCTAAGAACCGTGAACATCAAGGTAATCCATGAAAAAATTCAGATTTGAAAACAATTAAATAGAGATGATCATGAAAATTCAGTTAACAATCGCTAACAAAACTAAATGCAATCTCAAAAATTTAACCCAAAGAATAGTCATTCAATTGAATAGAGATAGATACATAAATTCAATTAACAATCGCCAATCAAATCCAAATTCAATCTCAAAAACCCAATCAATTGAATAAACATTCAATCTATAATCTCATGCAATCAAATCTGAAAATTAGAAAACAACCCAAAATAAATGATGTTCTGGAACTTTAAATTGCCTTGGAAACATCTTCCACTAGATTGATTATAAGGTGTTTAAGTTGTCATTACAAAATATTGTAATGCCTCTATAATTTCTCGAAAATCTCCCTTAAAAATCGCGATGAACAGTGCCGACGTAAATAGTAACCGACTCTCTTATCTGATTTTCGAACTCACACCCTAACAACGGGCATAGCCTCCGTCCACTTTTTCAAATCTAATCTCTCATCCTTTTATTAGGGTTTTCTCATCTTTTTCTTGGACTTTACAGACCCCTTCAATCTAGGTCGTCTCTCTTGCATATTCGACTTCATAAAACTATAACATAAGGTCTGTCAGGTCATTTGGATTTGAGTTTGAAATAGAATAAAAATATAATTAAAAATTCAACAATTTAATATTAATCTTATTAAAGCATAATAATCCAAATAATAAATAAAAATCCTAAGAATGATAAAGAGACATATTAAATACTAAGTATTGAGGGTCCAAAATGTATAAATCTATATGTTATCAGGTAGCCTATATAGTAATCTTGAGAAAATGTGAAGTCTAACTTATCTACAGTCAACATTGTTAATAACTTTGCAATGGAGCTCTGCGTCACTACCAAAACTGAGAACAACCATACAACCAACACAAATCTTGACCAACTACTTGCCACAATTTTCCCTGTAGAATATAGCGTGAGCAATCATTTGTTGTCTTACCATGAAATAAAATTAAGAAGTAGGCAGAATAAGAAATTGTTAATTATGTAGCTTGGCATCTTCTTTTCTTTTTTTTTTTTTTGCTTGTTACAATTCAGCATAATTAATAGAAATATGTTTTAGTCAACAACTTATTTTCTAGAAAAGCAAGAACTGCAATTGGAAATCAAAAGAGCATGCCAATTTGCTTTCTGTGAGGTTCTGAGGAATCTGTACAATAGTTTGAGCGATGCTCTAATTTTTGAATGACCACTCCAATAAATATACATATAGCAACAATTGTCATCCAGAGATCCCATGTAAAAGGTTTAATAAAAATCCACATGCTTCTTCTTTCTGGTTTATTTCTTACCACCCAAACAACTCATGATTTAAAATATGGAAGTGAAAGATCAACGTACTGTGCTTGATCAGCTAAAATGTTGTATCCCCCACCACCATATCACAAGTCTACTTACCATGAAAAGAAAGATAAAGACATGTTAGATTGATTAGTTATTTATTTCCAAAGGCATGACTTGATTGAAAAAAGAAAAAAGAGTATCATGGAAGTAATACAAGCAAAGAGGAGTAACCAACCTCGTTTGATAAGCAATGGAGATGATTATCATATGCTCCATTAACGACAAGGAACACAGGGTCAACCTTAAAAGGTAAGAGTTGTAGTGCAGATTCAAAAACATCTATACAAAATCTAATATGATGAATTTGCATTGTTAGGAGATCTCTAGTAACATTCACAAATTCAATGAAACCATTTTTATTAGGGATCATTACTTTAACCTTCAGTATTGTAGGTAGAGCCCAACCTTTGGGCTTTTTCAATGAACCTCTAGGCCAAAAAATGGTTTTAAGCTCTTTTGTGGAAGTTCTATTGCAAGCTAGAGCTAACTTTCTAGTTACTCCTCCACTAGGCGTCCAGTAACTAATAATTCTATCTCTTGTTAGGATGACATTGAATATTTTCAAATTTGAGGATTTCAGTTGCCCATCTATCAATTGAAACTCCCCACTCAAGCCTAACAAATTTGTATTATAGAGTTCATCAAGAAATTTTGTGCTAAGCAGGGATAATGTGAGATAAGCAATATCACTTCCATTTTCTCTATTATTCATCTTCAAGAAACTGTTGTTAGTTGATCTAATATTTTCTGCTGCGATTGCTAATGCCCAAATTGCATCATAGGCCCGCAAACCATACACATTCAACTATGTCATTGTGCTTGCAAATTTTGATAATATTATATTCTTCTTCCCTTTCTTTAAAGATTTCTAATTTTTCTGACTTGGGAACATGATGCTTTATGCCTAAAACACCTTCCATAGAATCTAAGACAGTAGAATCGATAGAATTAAGAAATTTACCAAGGGTATCAATAACGAGCCAACTATAGCCTTCATTCATGATTCTAGCTTTTTGCAAGAACAAATAACCTCCCTCCAAGTTCAGCATCCATATGCACTATAAATGGCTTATCAGAATAGTCATCAAATTTTCTAATTCTTTGTTAATATAATGGTCTGTAGCCATGGTTCGCAGTCGTGGTATTGATGATGATATCAAAGGTCACTGATTTACATCGACATCGATGACTCGGTCGCGTACCGAACGATACACAATTTTTTATATATTATAAAAATATAATTTATAAATATAAAAAAATAAAATTATAAATAATACAATAATTTTAATACAGGATAAATAATAAAAATTAAATTAATTTTTAATATAAAAAATTATAAAGCACAATAATTAATAAAATATGTATAATTGTATATTATTTTTATATATAAATATATTATAATAATACATATAACATTTAGATATAATTAATAATATATTACTATGTATATTATATGTGTATATAGATATAGATATATTATAATATAATATAACATATAATTTAATTTGTTTTTACTTTTTTTTTTTAAATTATTAATCTTTTCTCAAATTTCTTTAATTTTTTTTAATATAATAATTATTAAATTACGTGTATTATTTTTTTTTAAAAAAAGAAAAATATAAAATATAGAAGAACAAATTCTATTGATTAGCTCTTGGTCCAGTGGCATAAGTAGTTTCCCTTACCCCGTAGGTCACAGGTTTGAGTCCATTTTTTTTTCTCTCTTCTTTCTTTTTCTTCCCCCTCCCCCCATAGCTTTATGTCTTGCTCTTGCTCCTCTTCACCGCCATTGCACGTACTTCCGGCGGCTGATAACTCCAGATTAACAATCTAGACGATACAATTGATTCGTTTCTTAAATATCGATTGAATCGGTCGATTTTCACCGATATCCTGATGATATATATATTTTTATTATTTTTGTGTCGTTTTCGGTGCGATCCCTCTCAATACGGCTACGAATTGGGCGATTCGTTTCAGAATTGGCCGATTTTGCAAACCATGTCTGTAGCTAATGCAGGTATTGCAACTTTGTGTGCAAACTGAATATCTCAGACTAAGAATTTCCTGTATAGCTTAGAAGTGAATTGGTAGCTATAGTTGGTATCTTCATGCAAAATGACCACTTCATGCCATTCAAGTCCTTTGCAAAGCTTCAACCTAGTTCGAGTTATCTGATATAGTGTGAATGAAGTAAGAGTTTTTAGCATGCGAAAGAAATTGACTTGTAGAAGTAAAGGAGATAAGAGGTACTTGAGCATTTCTTCCTAATTCTGCAACAAATGCACATTCAATCAATGTTTGTAAGCATAGAATTCCATGAACACCCTCATTCCTCCGCAACTCCAAAACTGCATTGACATTCAGCAAAAGAAAATCTTCATTTTTTTTTTTAATTATTGCAACATTATAAACTACTTAAAACATCTAAGCTTTCTATTTAGTCAAAAATGTGAAAATTTTACCTGTTTCTTTATAGATCTCCAAAATCAAGAAATGTGATTCTAAAAACATAGGACAAACAACTAAAAGACCTTATCTGAAGTCAAAGACATAAACAAATATATACATTTTACAACTTTATAGCAGTTTTTCAGCATGGTAATAGCAAGTTAAAAATTCCCATAATCCAAATTTGGGAAAAAATAGGGCCACTATTTTAGAAAATCAGATTAAGTAAAAAATTTCAAATTCCGAATAAATTTGTTCTTGACTCACAAAAGATAAAACAACAATTTTAATACCTCTTTTTTTTTTTTTTTTTTTTAGAACAATGATTCATCTTTAGTAATTGAAGAAAAATGAAGATTAAAGCTAAGTAGAAATAATAATTTGAATGTAAAAAGACCTAACCTTAAGAAATCACACCCAATTCGTTCTGGACATCTTTAGTGTGGAGAACCAATCACGTTATATAATCTGAATATTCAGAATAGAAATCTTCAAGTGCCATAGAAACTGTATATAGTTGAATTCAAATTGAGAACCACCTCAATATGATCTAGGACATAAGTTTGTCCATCTCTCCCTTCTTCTGCCTCAATATTCCAAACAAGAAACTGTACATAAACCAAACAAAATCATTGATAATTATCATCTTGAACGTTAAGCTTCTTCACCTATTCTTCTTCTTCTTCAGTGGCTCGCTTCTTGATTTTGAAATGATCCCACCTATATACTTCTTTAATTTAACCTTGAAATTTCAAACTTGATAAAGTTTGATTTTTTAAAAAGAGTGTTAAAATTAGATGACCATTTCATTATGTATAATTAAATACATATATATAATTTGTATATATATTGCATACATATACATACATAAGGGATATAGATGAATCTCAAAGTCATACAATTGTAAAACTGTATATGATTGTTGAATTGGACAAGGCAAACTAATATTATTTTGACTATTACTGGAAGCTATCTGAAACTGTAAGAGGAGCTCAGGAAGAAGAAATTTCTTCGAACGCTTCCGTGAGAAATGCAATAGCAAACTAATGTCTTTTTATAAATTTATCTCTACAATAAATTTTTATTTTTGAAAAGACCCTTACAATAATTTTTCAATACATATACATACATAAGGGATATAGATGAATCTCAAAGTCATACAATTGTAGAACTGTATATGATGGTTGAATTGGACAATGCAAACTAATATTATTTTGACTATTACTGGAAGCTATCTGAAACTGTAAGAGGAGCTCAGGAAGAAGAAATTTCTTCGAACGCTTCCGTGAGAAATGCAATAGCAAACTAATGTCTTTTTACAATTTTATCCCTACAATAAATTTTTATTTTTGAAAAGACCCTTACAATAAGTTTTCAATATATATATATACATATATATATATACATATATATATATATATATATATATATATGTACATATGTTTTTTTTTAAGCTTGAAAATATATTTAAAACATTACTTATTCCTTATCAAACTATTTATTTCTTAACTACAAAAAAAAAAAAAAAACTATTTATTTCTTATATGGTAAAAGATTCTCTTCCTCGTTGCTTAATGCTTAAAGAGAAATGTGCTGGAAGAAAGAAATGCATGGAGGAAAGAGTTAAGAAGATAGAAATAATAGCAATATACTGTTGATTAATTTTAACTATTCGTGGAGCCTTGACATATGACAAAATGCAAGAATGACACGAACAAATCCGTTTGTGGAATTAGAAAAATTCTCTACTCCTTAACATTCAGAATTAGATTCAATATTCAAAATACGAACGTGGACTTTCCATCTTCGAAGCAGTTCTTTAATTGATTTCTGACTATTATTCTAGAACAATGCTAGGAAAAATGGACAATAATTTCTTGTGGGCTCCCATTTATGATTAATTTCAATTAGACTCAGGTGCCTGAGTTCTGCATGGAGTAATTGTTAAGGAAAAAAAACCTTACTTTTACTCCCCTAGTAGTTGTGAATGGGCAATATGATGTATAGATAGAACTATTGATTAGGATATTTTGTCTTTTATTCCTAAATTGTTTTCTATGTTTCTTGTCAGAGCATTTTATTCTATTCTCTGATATAATAGAATTCTTTAATTCTATGATTATGAATTTTCTATATATATACATGTATGTATTTATTTTTATATCTCTAAGAATGTAGCAATTAAGAAATTGTGGGTTTTATCTGGTACTAATCCAAGTCTTTGCTTATAATAATCGACTGACGAACCTTAATAAAAAGAAACAACTGTTCAGGTTTCCTTTTCTACACCAAATTATTTTTAACAATCGTTGACCTTGTATATTAGTGATTGGGAAGAATAAGGAGTTAAAACAAATTTACAAGAGAAATCTTTAATGGAATTTTGATTGATCTCTTAATATCATAAAACCTCATATATAACCTCTAAAATTATGATGTACCTTTAATATCTTTGTAGAGTAATTTGTTTCTTTTTTTTAAAACTATTATGTATAAAGAGTAAAAAAACATATACTATGCTCTTTTCTTGCATGGATAGATGTGGTTGACCATATCATTTTGTTATTTTGAATTTTCAACTCCAATACCATTATCTGGTTTGGTTTTCTTAATTTTAATAAAGGAGGCATATAATACTGATTTTCGCAGAATGTTCCAAGTAACTCCTTGGTCCATGAGTGTTAGGACCACCAAAACACCACATTAACTTCACATTAGTATGATATTGCCCGCTTTGGGTCAAGTCCGCATGGATTTATTTTTGGGCATCTCCCAAAAAGCCTCATACTAATAGAGTTAAGTGGACACTTATATTCAAGGTGATTTCTCCTTGAATTTTCAATGTGGGACTTAGGTTTGTTACCAAACAATCCTTCCCTCAAACCAAAGGACCACACAACTCGTGGCTTTCCCTACTACAAACTCATTTGATCCGTCTTATCTTGTACCGCCGCTATCACCCTGGAGGACCTGCCGCCTGACCACCACACTATAAGAAGACTTTCGACACAAGGTACCTATCTCAGATCTCCAATCGCGAGGGTATACTAGGGGCGCCTTCCCACACAAAGAAGTGCACATCTCGAACCACTTGGCTCTGATACCAGTTTGTTAGGACTGTCAAACACTACTTTAACTTCACAATAGTATGATATTGTCCGCTTTGGGCTAAGCCCACACGGATTTATTTTTGGGCATCTCCCAAAAGGCCTCATACTAATGGAGTTAAGTGGACACTTATATTCAAGGTTATTTCTCCTTGAATTTTCAATGCGGGACTTAGGTTTGCTACCCAACAATGAGCTCCTTTTAAATTTATCCTATTAAGTTGAGAAAATGTAGTTCTATATTATGTCCGACTCTCAAAATAATATTAGCTTACTTTGTCCAAATCAACTGTCCTATGGAGGACAAAAAATGTATGACTTTTAAGTTCATTCTTGCCCTCTAATATATATATATATATATATATATATTTTGGTTAATTGTATGCATTGAAATAAAAGAGCAAACCAAGATACAAAGTTGCCCTTTAATATAGATACATATGAAAGGAGTGTCTCATTTTAGCATTTTGTCTGAGTAAACTTCATTCCAATTGCTATGGAGATTGGAATATTAGTGTTATAAAAAATTGGTAGAATGGTGTACGTAGGCATAAATAAAATATATATTTATGCCCAATTATTTGTCTAATTGATTGTTTTACCCTTAAGAGGTTTTATTTTGGGATTGGCAAGAATTCCACATTGGAAAACTACTAAATTATTTAGAGATATCTCCCCTATATAAACTATTAATGTCTCCCAAAAAAATATAAATGCATTTAATTTCCTTTGCTTTGGAATTTGGCATCATTTTGGATAGACTACTGACAGAAACATTGGAGCCTTATTAGAGGGTAAACCATCTTTTACAAGTTACTCTGGAAGCTTGACCGAAGGACCTTTTAGGTAGGACCATTCAACCATCTCATCCATTTAGAAAAAGGACCTTTCGGTTACATCATATTGGCGCCTACAGTTTTTAGTATATATAACAACTCACTCTTTCATCATGACAACTAGCTGTTGTCCTACTCCCCTTCCTGCCAACCCTTCTGGGCATCACCCTTCTAGACCCAATCCAGCATGCCTGGAAGCTCTACATCACTATGTCAGCCTTCGGCCAGTTGACAACATCTCTTAGCCGGTTCCTCGCTCTAAGGACTAGCCCTTACAGTCTGCTTCTTACGACCCTTCTCACCGTCATGCTCATGGGCTTGCCATATCTGCTGCTAACGAAAGTGTTAGTAATAACACTTTCTGTGAATAGATAGGCTTTCCGCCTACTTGTGGCAAGTGTTTACGAACCGATTATGATTTTATGTTTGATCATTTGGATGAATTTAAGGAATTCCTTCGACAGAAGTGTTCTGATTCTGAGGTTACCTCCAAATTTCAAGAGGAAGCCAATTCTACTGCTGAAGGGGCAAATGATGTACCTACTCCTCACACTCAAGTTTCCTATCTTGCTCCACCTCCGGTTTTCGTCCACACTACTGTCCCTCCGACAGCTCCTCCATTAGCCCTAGCAAAAGTATCTCCACCGGCCCCAACCTTCGTTCGATTTGATTCTCCAACCCTGAAGCAGCTTTTGGCATATACTGCCAGTGCCCCTCCAATTACTAATCCGGAAGATGATGTCAAAATCAAAGAATTGTATGATTAGATACAACTTATTTAGCCTAAGATCCAACAACCGGAAACTCAGTGGAATATATTTGAATCCAACCCTTTGAAGCCTATGTATCGTGATGTTCCGTTTTCGGACAAGTTCAAGATTCCCAACTTTGAAAAGTACAATAGTTCTACTGATCTGAAAGTGCATATCAAACACTATACTACCCTCATGGTTATGCATGCAGCCAATGACATACTTCTCTATCGTTGTTTTCCTATCACCTTGATGGGTCAAACTTTGGATTGGTTTGGCACACTTCTCACCGAATCTATTACTTCTTTTTCTCAGCTTGGTAAATTGTTTTTGCAGCATTTCACTAGAAGTCGCATACATAAGAAGCCATGCATTCATCTACACAATATTTGTTAGAGGAAGGACGAAACCCTTGTTGCATTCCAGAAGCGTTTCATCCAAGAAATGCATCATGTTTACAATTGTACGGAAGCTACATATATTGAAGCTTTTATTAATGGCATTTGTCCAGGGCAGTACTCTTCCAAGCTTAACATCTTGCCGCTATAGACTCTTCAAGACTTCTTTGCTAAGGTCTGTAAATGAATTCAAGTAGAAGAGCTCGAACGATTTAAGGTGGAACTTAGACAATTGGAAAAAGAAGAAGCTTTGAAGCCAGACACTCGTTTCAACCGTCGCAACAAGAACAAGAACAAGAACAAGAACAATAATTCTTCTTTTGGTTTCGGTTTCGATTCTTATCAGCCTCCTCAGGATCGTGGCCTTCAACCTCATCCTCCGAAACCTCCTCAATAGAATCAAACTTCAACACAACTTTCAACCCTTTCGAATCAGCATCATCAACAGGATTCATCCGCTCCTTCTGCTTAACAATCAGCACAACAATAATTCCAGACCACCAATATCCGATCAATTCTGCAATCCTAACTTTACTGCACTGAATACTCCCTGCTCTTTCATATTATAGAAACTTGAGAGTTTGGGTATTCTTCGATCGCCAAGACCCATGTTGGCAACTTTTGACCGCCAAAACCCATATCTTTATTGCAAGTTTCACAAAGACACATGTTACACCATGGATGAATATTACTCTTTGAAATGAGAGTTGGAATCAGCCATTAAGCGCGACTCTTTGACCGAGTATCTTCAACAACCACCAGCACCTACTCTAGAACAACCTCCGGTTTAACTAGATTCAACCCCAAGAGTCATCCATGTCATTGCCGGTGGCATGCATTGTCTTTCGACATCTTCCAATAAACAACAAAAGGTATCTGAATCTTCATGTCCCCTTAATGATAACATACCTTTGGTAGTGTCTTTGCAGGGGTACTTTTTTTGTCAAGCACATATTGGTCGACGCCGGTAGTTTTGTCAACATTCTTTACTACTAAGTTTTTCAACAAATGCAACTTCCTTCTTGTACTCTTACAACTAATAAAGTCCTACCTATCGATTTCTCCGATACTACAACTTACAGCATGGGCATAGTAACCTTGAATGTTGAATGGGGTCCTCCATCTGACATTCGACAACAAAATCTCACCTTCTTAGTTGGCTTTTTCCAATTGGTTGTGCTGAAGCCTGATTTCGTTTTATATGTATCTACATTAAAGGGCAAGAATGAACCTACAAATCATACATTTTTTGTCCTCATAAGACGATTGATTTGGACAAACTAAGCTAATATTATTTTAAGAGTATAACATAATATAGAACTACACTTTATCAACCTAATAGGACAAATGTAAAAGAAACTCATAGACCAAGAAGTTGCATGGAACATTCTGCGAAAATTAGTATTATATATCTCCTTTATTAAAATTAAAAAAACCAGACCAAAGAATGGTATTGGAGTTGAAAATTTAAAATAACAAAATGACATGTCAATCACATCTATCCATACAAGAAAAGAGCATAGTATAAATTTTTTTGTTCTTTATACATAATAGTTAAAAAAAGAAAAAGAAAAAAAGAAATAGATTACTCTACATAGATACTAAAGGCACTCCATAATTCTAGAGAAGTCATATATGAAGTTTTATGATATTAAGAGATCAATTAAAATCCCCTTAAAGATTTTTCTTGTAAATTTGTTTTAACTCATTATTCTTTCTAATCACCAATATACAATGTCAATGATTGTTAAAAATAATTTAGAAATAGAAGACAAAATGTCTCAATCAATAGTTTTATCTATCTGCCATATTGGCCCATTCATGACTATTGGGGGAGTAAAAGTACGGCTTTGTTTTTTTTAACAATTACTCCGTTTTTTACTGATAGGGATGGTAGGTAACTTACTAGTCTGTAGCTTTAACTTATCAAACACCAATCAGTTGAAATTTCTACCAGTAGAAGAACCCAAACACTTGAATCTAATTGAAATTAATCATAAATAGAAGCTCATAAGAAATTATTGTCTATTTTCCCCCAACATTGTTCTAAAATAATAATCAAAAATCCATTAAAGAACTTATTGGAAGATGGAAAGTCCACGTTCATGCTTTAAATATTGAATCAAATCCCAAATGCTAAGGAGTAGAGAATTTTCCTAATTTCACAAACGGACTTGTTCGTGTCATTCATGTGTCTTGTCATTTGTCAACACTCCACGAATAGTTATAATTAATCAACAATATATTACTATTATTTCTGTCTTTTTAACTCCTTCCTCCATACGTTTCTTTCCTCCAACACATTTTCTCTTTAAACATTACGCAACGAGAAAGAAAATCTTTTACCATCCAAGAAATAAATAATTTTTTTTTTGGTAGTTAAGAAATAAATAGTTTGATAATGAACAAGTAATGTTCTAAATATCTTTTCAAGCTTAAAAAGAAACATATGTACATATATATATATATATATATATATATATATGTATTGACAACTTATTATAAAGGTCTTTTCAAAAAAAAAAAAAACTTA
>JAXGGT010024238.1:0-15312 GCA_035583425.1 Marsdenia floribunda
AGAAGACAAGAGAGGCCCGTGAAGACCAAAAAAGAGAGAAACCCTAAGAAGATTAGAAGGGAGGCAAATTAAAAAGGGAAAAAAAATCATATTACACAAAGTTCAAAAATCAGAGAAGAGAGGCAGTTACTATTCACGCCGGTTACTGTTACGCAGTACTGTTCATTGGTACTGTTCATCGTGATTGCAGAGAGAGATTTTCAAGGAATCATGGAGTCATTACAAGATTTTGTAATGGCAGCTTAAACACCTCGCAATCGCGTCTAGGGGAAGATACTTCCAGGGCAATTCAGAGTTCCAGAACATCATTGATCTCGGGTTTTTAATTTGGTTTTCAGATGTGATTGCTTTAATCTATGAGATTGAATGTTTATTCGTTTGAATGGATTTTTTTAGATTAAATTTAGTTTTGATTGGCGGTTGTTAATTGAATCTATGTGTTTATCTCTATCTTGATTGCTTTCAAATTTGGATTTTTCATGGATTCTTGAATTACCTTGATGTTCACGGGTCTTAAATTAAACATGAGTTAATGGAATAGACAGTTGTCTAGGAAACATATTAATGCGTAATCAAATTTTAACGGGTTGTTAGTAGGTGAATAGAATTCTAATTTGGGGTTCTAAATTAGTATTTAATCAAGGGATCAGATTAGGAATTCGAAATATTTAGTAGAACAAGGAAGAATTAAATTGGAGCATCAACCCTAGCCTGATTACGTTTTCTCATTATTGAATTGCATCCTATTTGATTTAGTTTATTAGTTTTTAAATTTACTTTAAGCAAAAAATCTACCCTTTTTCTATTTTCTTTAAATTCTAAAACCCCCCTTTTTCTGCTTTAATTGAGAATTGGTAAGTCTTTGATTTAATTTAACGATTAGGTCTTCCTTGGGAGATGACCTGGTAAACACTATATTGCTTACTAGTTTTAAAATTAATTTTGGTCGGTTTGATGACAACCACGAATTTATCTTTCACCAGTATCAACTCATTATTGTAGGTGTCAATTATTGCTTTTGTGGCATTCAGGGCTAGTCTACCAAGGATAATGTTTTATGGTGATGTAGAATCGATTAAAACAAATTCTGATTGTACCTCCTCGCCCTTTTTCTATCTAATTGGCAGTATTATTGTACCAATGGCATAAATTACTAATTCGAAAAATTCCATCAAAGGTATTGGAGATGGGTAGACTCTCTCCATTGGGATTTCCATTTTCTTGAAAGCTTCTAAATATAAGATAGTAGCAGAGCTAACTGTGTTTACGAAAATACACTTGATGAAAAATTCGTCAATATGTAAAGATATGACAAGAGGTAAATCATTGTTAGTATTAATACTACAAATTGAAGAATTTACCTCTACTTTTTGGTAGGTGGCTCTGAATCTGTGGAATGAGAAATGGTGTTGATGACTTTAGGCTCATCCTTCGAAGTGGTGCCGTCAGGTCGGGGAAGCTTTGAATCATGTTCAGAGATTTGTTTGGCCACGAACTCCAAGAGTTGACCTCTATTTATGGCATTTTCAATTTCTCGATTGAGATGTAAACAATTCTCCGTTGTATAGCCAATATCCCAATGGTAAGCACAGTAGAGGTTCTTGTTCCTCTTTTCGGATGGTGCATGTAACTTCTTTGGAACTAGTAGGATGCCCAGGGATTCCATCTTGTGAAGGATGTAAGCTCGTGATGCATTAAGTGGGGTGAAGGAGTTGTCACTAAAGTTTCACTAGGTGTTATTCTGATCATTGTTGTTGCGATAACGGTCAGAGTTATTGTTGGATCGAGAAGAGTTGTTATGACCTCGATAGGAATCTCTGTTTGAAGAATATTTGTTGTTGTTGTGATCTTTCCAAAGGTGTTATCATCGTGTCTCGATCGTTGTCTCTTTGAACTGAAACGGTTATCAATTTTGTAGAATTCCTCTCGTTCAATGCGTCTGGATTCCTTTTTGGATCGTTCAAGTTCCTCACCCTTGATCCACTTCATGACCTTGTTATACAATTGTGTATTTGTCTGTAGCTGGAGAATGCTTAATTTTTCAGAGTATCTGCCTAGGCAAAGGGTATTACAAAAGGATTCAATGTATGTGTCTTCAGTACAATTCTGAACTTTGATAGATTTTTCATTAAATCTTTTGTAAAAGGCTGGCAATGGTTCATCATGTTGTTGTCGAATGTTATGTAAATGTATTCGAGGCTTCTTTGGAAGGGGGCTAGCAACAAGTTATTGTAAGAATAATGTTCCAGCTGATGGAAGCTTTCAATACTATTAGTAGGCAAGGAAACAAACCATTCTAATGCTCGACCACCTAATGTGGTAGGAAAACATTTACATAACAACGTCTCATCAGTAGAGTACATAAACATAGCAGTAGTATAGTACGTAAGATGAATGGCAGGATCCGAAAGACCATCATATCGATTAATGACTGGTGGTTTAAAGTTGGGGGGAAATGTGTGATTACAAAATTCAGCCTTAAATGGTGTAGCAGTAAGCATATTCCAAGGTAGTGCATGAGGTTGGAAACTAGGCATCAAATGTTGTAATTGATTAAACATATCATGAATGTTGTTTTCTACTGCAGCAGAATGAAAAGAAGGAAAAATAGACTTATCTTGTCCATTTATAAATGGAATGGAGCCTATGATTTGATTGTTTTGGACAGTAGTGGGTTTTGCTGGACAAAAGATTGGAGTAGGGGCAGAACCAGTTTGATTCACTTGTTTGAAAAATGTAGGTCCTGTTTGCGGCACTACTGGAGGTGGAATTGGACCCATTCGGATTGTATTGATGTTTTGATCTTGTTTTGGAAATGGAGGTTGAACAGGTACAACATTTGCCTGGTCAACATGTTGGGGCGCAATACATGGACTATCATCATGCATACTTGTTGGCTTTGATGGAATGAAATTATTGTCAGGCCTCGGTTGTTCTGATTGAATGCCTTCAGTTGACGGAGGTTCAATTCTTGGTGCTGTTGGTGGAATGATTAGCTCGACATTGATGGAAGTCTTGAATTTTTTCTTAGCTCATTTAAATGTTAAGAACTCATTAAATTCTTCCATATGTGTCAGCAAGAAATCAAGTTGTTGTCCATATGTTAGAGAACAATGAAAAGCTTCATCAATATCTTCCTCGGAGTCATTTTCTTGTTGATCAATTGGAGGATTATTAGGAGGTGGTATTGAAGGTGAGATGACGAGTGGAGCATCTTCAGGTATTGTGCTCACAGGCGGATTTTGATCACCCTGGTCGATAGTAGGAGGATCTGGCACCAGAGTGTCAGCTGGGGGTGACGAAACTGGAGTAGAGGTACGAACAGACCTTTGTCCCCTCATTGCCACTTACACGGTGGGCACCAATCTGATGTTGCTGAAATGGCAAACAGATAAAACCTCCTCAAGTTTGGAGGAGATGAAAATATATCCCAGAGAGAAAATCAGTTTCTCAATGGAAAAACTAATAATCCCGATGGGAATGTCAAAGAGTAGCCTTGGAAAGTGTTTTTCAAAAGATATAATTTCTCTCAATATGTTGATCCAAAACTATTTAGAGTAAGAAAAGAGTTCAAATGGATTCTAAGAATGGAATCAAAAAATAGAGAGAGAAAGAGTTTTTATGAATGATCCCCTTGTTTGGTCACGAAAGCTTCCTTTTATAGATGAAAATTATAAGGAAGATATTTTATTTAGAAGGTTAAGATTCCTTGCCCTCCAAATAAATTAGGTGAAGCACTTAAAAATATCTTTTAAGGGAGATTTTAGGCTACCTTTTGATTAGATGTAAGATCATACGATTTAAGATATGAAAATGCCTCAAGGGCAAAAATGTGAAATTGGTGTAATTAGCACCACTTATGGATCATTCCTTTCCAGAACTAGTTCAGTCTTTCTGGACGACTATTTCTACCCTGTTTTTGGATGCCTTGTCCCTCTTCAGCAGTTTCCTATGTCACTTGAATCTTCACGTCTTTGGGAATATCAAATTTCGTAAGAAGCGGTGTCTTGCTCGCTTGCAAGGCATCCAAGAATTCCTCTATGCTCATCCTTCTGCTTTCTCTCTAACCTTGAATTGCTTGTCCAATAGGAATATGCTTCGATTCTTCTTGTCCAATAGGAATATGCTTCTATTCTTCAACAGGAGGAACTCTTTTGGTTTCAATTTTCTAATGCAAAGTGGCTATTGGAGGGTGATCGTAATACGAAATTCTTCCACTTATCTACCCACGTCTGTCGTAGCAAAAGGAAAATTACTCAACTACGGAACAGTGTAAGGCATTGGATCACTGACTCTCATCAAATTTTTGCCATTATTTGGCCTTACTAGTTATGTTTTTATTTGCAGGAATGTGTGGAGATGTCTTTTTGGACCTTCTCGGCCATCTCTGAGGTGGAATGACAATGGTTGAATGCCAAGTATCTCAAGAGGAAATCCATTCTGCTATCTTCCAAATGGGCCCCCATAAAGCTGCTGGCCCGGATGGCTTTGCACCTATTTTTTATTAGAAGTTTTGGCCATTTATTTCTTCCTCTCTAACATCGTTTATTATTTCTATTATTGACAGTAGTTCTTTTCCTTGAGAGATCAATAATGTCCTTATTTCTCTCATTCTGAAAGTTTCTTCTCTAGACTGTACTGCCCAATTTCACCCTATTGCCCTTAGTAATGTGGTAGCAAAGATCATTACCAAGATCCTTGCCAATCGTCTCCAAAAGATCATCCCTATGCTCATTGGTGACCACCAAAGTAGCTTTATTTCTGGAAGACAAGGATGTGATAATGTGATAGTGGTTCAAGAAGTTATCCATTCATTATAACACAAACTGGGAAAAAGAGGGTGGATGGTGATCAAATTAGATTTGCAAAAAGCCTATGCTCGTATTCACTGGCCATTTCTTCATCAAGTTCTCCAATCCGTTGGTTTAAATACACACTTCTCTTCGTTAATTATGGAAAGCATCACTAGCTCTGAAGTCACTCTTCTTTGGAATGGAAATCAATTGGATCCTTTTCTTCCATCGAGAGGAATTTGTTAGGGAGACCCTTTATCCCCTTGTTTGTTTTATGCATGGAAGTTCTTGCACAATCTATTTCTAAGTCAGTTTCTGCAGGTCAACAGTAGGCTTTTCCTGTTAAAAAAAACATGGCCCTTTTATTTCACATTTATTTTTTGCAGATGATCTTTTACTATTTGGTGAAGTCTCCCTACACCAAGCTTCTATTATGCATAAAACTCTCAAAAAATTTTGTTCAATTTCAGGCCAAAAAATTAATCCTTCTAAGTCCTTGTTATTTGCTAGCCCTAACACTCCTTCTTCTTTGGCAGGTCGCCTCTTGCGGAAATTTGATATCAGACTTACAAGAGATCTGGGCATGCTGCTTCTTCATGGAAGATCAAAACCTCAAACTTTTACCTTTCTCATACAGAAACTTCAACGCAAGTTAGCTGGCTGGAAGCGTAACTCACTCTCTCTGGTAGGGCGCACCGTTCTTGTCAAAGTTGTACTCTTGGCCCTCCTATGCTACAATCTCCAACTTGACCGACTTCCTCGACAAACCATACTTTATATAGAGAGAATCATTTGCAACTTCTTTTGGGCAAATTAGGATGGGTCTAAGTTCTGTCCGATTGCCTGGAAGAAATTATGCCTACCGAAGAGCATGGGAGGTCTTGGCTTTCAAACTTTGGAGGATATCTCTACCATCAATCTCACGAAGCTGGGATGACGTTTCCTGTTGTGTCCTCGGGCGTTATGGTACAGGTCTTGCGTGCAAAATATGGGTGCCCTTCAAATAGCAGCCTGGCCAGTAGACGAACATCTACCTAGACCTGGAGAGGCATCCTAGATCACTACTCACTTCTCCGACAAGGATTGTCATGGCCGATTGGTAATAGCCGAACTATCCTCTTCTGGTCGGATCTCTAGCTGCTGGAACTCGCTCATACCACCCCTCCAACCTCGGAACTCAGTAAAACTGTGGCTGATTATTTCCTTTATTCCAGTGGCTAGAATTATACTCCTCTTGTAGGCTTCTTACCATCGGACATCTTGTATCGACTTCAGTTACGCATACCCAAGGTGGACAGTGATGATCTTCCTGTTTGGTGCATGTCACCGATGGGCACCTTTACTTCAAAATCTCTCCAACCTCTCCTCCAAGTGTCCTCTCTTAGAGACCAGAAGTATTGGACTACCCTGTGGTCCTCAAAAACTCCACCCCGGTTATCCTTTTTCCTCTGGTAGGCGAGGCTTGGACTGTTAAAGACAAAGGAACATCTGTTTCAACGATGTATCCTTTCCTCTATTGAATGTGAATTATGTGCGGGTTGTGCAGAAACCCATATCCATGCCCGACGTGACTGCATCGTAGCCTCTGAAGTATGGTGCTGCATTCTACCCAACCACACACCTCCGCCAACCGTTCTTCAATCTTGCAGCAATCAATGAATGGGTCAGCTGGAACTTTGCAGCCTTTTTTGATGTTGAGTTTAATGGTTGAGTTTATAGTTGGTCTGTCGCTTTTCGTTTTCTATCCTCTGCTATCTGGCAGTGGCGTAACTCCCTTCTCTTTGAGGATTCTTTTGTTCTTCCTCCAGTTTCTGTTAGGATTGCCAATGTCCTTAAACGGATGCATGCTTTCCTTGTAACTTTTGAGAGTAAATAAGTTTACTCTTGTAAGTTATTTCTCCTATCTAGTAATAAAAGTTTCATTTCAGGTAAAAAAAAAAAAAAAAAAAAACTTATATACGATAACTTATATACAATATATATATATATATATATATGTAAAATCATGCACATACACATACTGAAATGAAATTCAACAAAATTAACAATTTATATACATACCTTAATCGAAACATTTCTAAAATTAATTGGTGAATCTCTCAAACTTTTCTCTATCAATAAGTTTCAATGACCCTTTAATGAATTAATTGAGTAAAAAATTGTTTGGATAATTTTTTTTAAATAAAAAAGAGGGGCTTTGGAAGGATTTATAGCTATTGGAAATAGTGAAAAAATGGATCTATTTGTAAAAAAAACTATAGAAGTCACAATTAAAAGTTATATTTTAATTTATAACAACATCGTTTTGGCTATTAAGTTTTTGCGCTGAAAATACAACTTAAAGTTTGCGATGTCATATCAAAACGCAATTTTAGAATGTGTCTTTAACACTGCAGCTTGGAATTGCAACTTCATATTTAAAATACATTTCAAATTGCAATGAAGTCAATATTAGAGTGAGTTTTATTTTTAGGCCTATTTTTAAAGTTTTTTTTTTTTTTTTTTTTTTTTTTTTTTTCAAAATGACGCTAAACTAGGCATAAGCTCTAATACATATGTATAAACATGAATTGTACAAATTTGATCTTCAGCCAACAATTTAAAACAATTTTACCTTTTATATTTAATAACAATTTTCCCTTTAAACATGGAATGTACAAATTTTATCTTAAGCCAACAATTTAGAACAATTTTACCTTTTATATCCAATAAAAATTTTACCTTTGAACAATTGTCAGGAAATGTACATAATTGGTCTTAGATTTCTAAGTTAAGTGTAAATTCAACTACTATGAAATAAAAAAGGCAAATTGACATAATAGTCCCTAAACTATTGGCTTTTGGTGAAATTGGTCCCTTTTTTTTATTTTTTTTTAATAAAATTAGTCCCCAAACTATCTTAATTGTGCCAAATTGGTCATTCTATCAACAAATTCTGTTAATCCACAATAACTCAAAAAATACTAGGAGCATTTTTGACCTTTCACATTTCAAACATATTGAGAAAAATGCCCAAGGACTACGTCAACTCTCCCACCTACCTCTGCACCAGAACTGTCGGGAATGGCTATGGGAAACGCCAGTAGCCGTAGGCAATCTTACTCTCGTGTCCGCGGTGGCTTTCACCAGCACCACCGCACTCGCCTTTCGAGCCTCCTTCCTGGTCCCAAAGCCCCTTATGCTGCCAACCCTAAAAACCACTCTATTCTTCATTATCTTAAACACTACTTGAATCATAATTCAAATTCCAATTGTCCCCTGGCCTCCTCCTCCACCGCCCCCTCTCCCACCTGTACTGTCTCCTCCTTCCACTGCTGCCTGTTCTTCATGATCCACCTCCATCACAACAATTGGGGATAGGATTGCAAGAGAAAATGGAAAAAGTGGTGCATGCAGTGGACACAAAAGAGGAAAAGGGGGCAAAAGGCCAAAGGAAAAGTGAAGGTCATGTTAGTTGAACATGGGGTTGGGTTGAGGTGGAACTGCTTAGAAGAGCAGTAGAAGGAAGAGGAGAAAGGATGTTGATATGGAATGTTTTTGGTGATGCGCTACAAGCTACTGAAAGGTGGGAGAGCTCTTTTTTCTTCTTCTCAATATGTTTGAAACGTGAATAGGCGAAAATGCCCTTGGGCATTTTTTGAGTTGGAGTTAATGGTGGGTTAAAAGAATTTGTTGATAGAAGGACTAATTTAGCAGAATTAAAATAATTTAAAGACCAATTTAATTAAACAAATAGAATAGATACCAATTTACCAATAAAAAACTATAAAATGATAAACAAACACAATTTAGAATGCCTCACCTATAAATATTTGAAAATTCATTAATTATAAAACCAAAAGTTATAAAATGATAAGCAAATGCCGTTATTAATAATTCACCTATAAATATAAAATATTATGAATTGATGTTATGTTTGAGTTAATAATTTTAAAATTAAAAATAAATAATAATATTTATCTTTATATAGGGACAGAGACTACGCATAAAATATTATTTTAAAATGAATGTGTATCTAGTAAACTAAAATGATTTTAACCTTGTTAAGATAGGATAACTTAATTTGGTAATATTTATCAGAAAAAAAAAAAAGAATTAATTTTATAATAATTTTATTTGTGATTTGAGAGATAATGAATTTTAAATAAAAGGAATTTACATATATATATCTATATATATATATATATATTCAACCTGGTTTTTGTGTAAATAAAACAACAAATCAAGAAATCCAACTCACACGTACACTTAGTTGAACGTTTTCCCAAACGACTTTGCTGTGTGTGTGTGTCTCTCTCTCTCTCGCCCACTTTACTTTCTCGATAACATCACGCTGTGTACTGAGAGCTGAAGCAACAAATGCAGTTAATGGCTCACTCACCTAACACTTTCTGCTCTTTACAAGTCTGGTCTCTGTCCTTTTCGTTCCTCTGTCAGACATTGTTGCATTATTTTGAGAGTCTCGAAGTCTTTGGATAAGTCTTTCAGGGATTTTTATTAGCAGCTATTGCATTCTTTGTCTGACTTTGTTTTTTTTTTTTTCTTTTTTCTTTTTTCTTTTTTCTTTCTTTTCTACAAGGGATAGATCCAGTTTTGGCTATTTAAAGCTCAGTTTTTTTTTTTTTTTTTTTTAAAGGTTTGCATTCTTGTTGTTATTAAAGCTGTAGGTCTAATCTAATTATAGTGTGCGCCCTTTATTTTGTCTTTAATTAAATCTATCACTTCTTGTCAAAAATGGGGTCTTGTCTTTTGTGGGATTTCCCTTCTACTTTTCTTTGGTTCAGTGAAGTTTTTTTAAATTTCTCCAATTATTGTGGGTTGTTGCCGTATTACAGTTCTTCCCTCCCCTGAAGATATATCTAGTTCATTTATGTTATACATTAATTCCTTAACTGCTTGGAATGGTCTCATTTCCACTTTGTACAAATTCTTTCGACTTCATTGATTTTGGGTTAAAGAAATTAAGTTGCGAAATGCAGTTCATTTTTTGCTTGGTAGTGTTATTGTTAATCAAATTCACACTTGGAGAATCAGATATAGATGCACTATTGGTGTTGAAAAAGGGTATTCAGGACCGTTCTGGCAGAGTTCTTCCTTCATGGGATTCTAATTCATTGGCATCTGATGGTTGCCCCCATAATTGGTATGGTATCAGTTGCAGTGATGGTTTTATTCATTCAGTTACTCTTGATGATATGGGTTTGGCTGGACTGTTCAATTTTTCTGCTATTTCTGCTTTCAAAATGCTTCGTAACTTATCAATCACAAATAATGAGTTCACTGGTAGTATTACTCGGGAGATTGGCATGATTACTGAATTGGTGTATTTGGATCTCTCGCGAAATTATTTTAATGGAACGATTCCATCTGAATTGGCAGGCTTGAAAAGTTTAGTTGTTCTTAATCTTTCAATGAACAGCATGGAAGGCAAAATTCCTTCTGGCTTTACAAGTCTTAACCAGTTGAAGTATCTAGATTTGCATTGTAATAGTTTTTCTGGGGATGTAATGCACCTTTTAGGCCAATTAGGTGATGTGAAATATGTAGATGTCAGCTGCAATAGTTTCTCTGGATCCTTGGACTTGGGGCTAGGAAGTCCTGATTTCATTTCTTCAGTCCAGTATTTGAATATTAGCAATAATGAATTGGTGGGTCAGCTTTTTGCTCACGATGGAATGCCGTATTTTGACAATCTTGAGGTCTTCGATGCAACTAATAACCATTTTGTTGGGAATGTACCATTCTTCAATTTCGTTGTGTCTCTTCGTGTTCTTAAACTCAGAAGCAATCAACTATCTGGAGCTGTACCAGAAGCTCTTTTGCTGGAGAGCTCCACAGTTTTGTCTGAACTAGACCTCAGCCATAATCTGCTTGAAGGTATACTTGCTCTGATGTATCTTTAGTCCGCAAGTATTTTCTTTTTTCCCTGTGATTTTGGCTTCAGTTGAAATGCTTTAAATGATGTTGATTTTGTGATAAAAATTTGCATTTGGTTGATTGTACTTTGTTTAATGCCTTTGCTAATAGAGCCTGTATTTATGATAGGCCTCTGCTAGTACAGTTAGAAATCAATCAGAGAAGAGGTGGAAAATTAATGGGGTTAAAAGTCGATTTTTATATTATAATAAAAATCAAATGCAGGAAAAGGGAGGAAACAGAAAGACAATTAGTTCAGCAATTCCCTATTCCATGTGTTCATCTTGTGAGCTGTCAGATGGCCAGAATTTCATTAGGTTGCTATATATAAGCAAAACAAGTTTATTTCTTCAAGAATATTTTTAGAATTTCTCAAATTTATTATCAGTTTGATGACTTTGCCTATGCCTTCAGTATGTGGGTTCTATAAGATCATTAGTCTTCTTTTATTTGCTTCAGGAATTATATGTATGGTTGTAATCTTTCTTGATATATATGTGTTCTTTTATCATGCATTCTCAGAGATGAAAGGCTTGCTTATTATAAAGCTAAAAGAAGGCACTAATCTCATTTATGAGATTCAGGGGCTGATTTCGTTAATGATTATTTCTGAATTTCAACACAGCCCTTCAAATCCTGTAAATAGCTAATATATCATGCCATGTTTTCAGCCAATGACTCGTAAGAAAATAGGAACTTAAACAAGTTTGATGTGGCTATCATTCATCAGGTTTTGTTCAACAATATCTTTGAGTTAAACAGATACCTTTCTTTCATTTGTTGTGGCGTAAGATTCAGACTAAATTCCTTTTTCTGGATGAGGATCTTCCTCTAATTCAATTTTCTATTTTCATTATTGACTTTATTCTTATGACTCACAATCAGATTGAGTTCAACTGTTATGTCTGATTTATACAGACATTGCTTTAGGACAATTTTCAGACAAATTCTTGCTTCTCAATGAGGATCTTCCTCTAGTTAAATTCTGTGCTGCGACTGCTGAATTTCTTGCTGCATAATAGGAATTTTTTGGTGACAGGTCCTGTAGGAAGCATCAGCTCTATGACTTTAAAGAATCTAAATCTCTCTTTCAACAAGCTGTCAGGCCCCTTGCCTGCCAAGATTGGACACTGCACAGTTATAGATTTGAATAACAATTTGCTCTCTGGGAACTTTTCCAGAATACAGAATTGGGGAAATTATGTTGAAATAATTGACTTAAGCTCAAACTTGCTGAAAGGAATGTTGCCAGACGAAACTAGTCGATTTTTGAGGCTTACTACATTGAGGATTTCCAATAACTCATTGGAAGGTTCTCTCCCTCCAATTTTGAGTGCATACCCAGAATTAGAAATAATTGATCTTAGCTTAAATAGCCTCAGTGGTTTGCTTCTACCCAACCTTTTTAATTCAACAAGACTGACTGATATCAACATGTCCTTCAATAACTTCACTGGCACTATACCTGTTAAGGCACTAGCTGGCCAGAATTTTAGTCTAGTGTCTCTTGATTTGTCACACAATGCACTAACTGGTCATTTGCCCTCAGAAATGAGTGATTTCAAAAATTTGTTGTTTCTTGACCTATCTAATAACCATTTTGAAGGTAATATCCCTAGTGATTTCCCAAACGAATTGGTTGGTTTCAATGTTTCAAACAATAATCTATCTGGATCAGTACCTAAAAATTTGCAGCACTTTCCTGTTTCTTCTTTTCGTCCTGGAAACTCCCTTCTTGTACTACAATCTGAATATTCATCAAGTGGTCCAAATCTGAACTTTCAGAACCGTGGTTCTCATATGAAATCGACCATCAAGACTGCCCTCATTGCAGGTATAGTTGGTGGTGGAGGTACCATTGCCTTGTTAATTTGCATGGTCTATTTCAAATTCCATCACAAGGAGGAAAGGCAAAGTCCCAAAGGAACTAAGGAGAAGAATGGTAATCAAGCACCTTTTTGTTTTGTTTTGGCTTTTTTTTCTTTTCTGATCTCTGATGTATTCATGGTTGGTAAAACTATAAAATTTTTATTAACTTCTTTTGAGTTCCATCCAGATCCTTTAACAGTATCACAGATAAAGGCTGGGAATGAGCCTGGCAATACGGCAGCAGTTGTACAGGGACAGAAAAATCTTGGCCAGGCAGAACCAGGGGAAAGAAATGAAGTCATGGTTTCTCCTTTGTCTATGATGTCATCTGCTGCTAATGCTTCATCTTCTAAGCATCAGGAACCACCAGAGTCTCCTAACACTTTTAAGGTCTGTTCACCCGATAAACTTGCTGGGGATCTTCATCTATTTGATGGTTCACTGAAATTCAATGCAGAAGAACTATCATGTGCTCCAGCTGAAAATGTTGGAACAAGTTGTCATGGAAAACTTTATAAAGCTACCCTTGGTTCTGGCCGTGTACTTGCTGTGAAATGGCTGAAGGAAGGAATAGCTAAAGGAAGAAAAGAATTCGCAAGGGAAGCAAGGAAATTAGGGACCATCAGACATCCAAATTTGGTGTCCCTTCAGGGTTATTACTGGGGCCCCAAGGACCATGAGAAGCTCTTAATTTCAAACTATGTATATGCACCTTCCCTGGCTCTCTATCTTCATGGTATTACCTTTATTTCACTTTTGAAACTGTTATTTTCATCTTCATACTCCTTCATTTTTCTTCTAATTTTGTTGATATTTTGGTTATCATTCTAAAACCAAGGCTAACTTCTACAATTTTCAAAATTAATGCATCAATTTATTCTTCAAATTCACAAAATGAGTAGAGAAAGGAGGAAGACTTTAGTTTCACTAGTGAGAGAAACCCTTCAGGGTTTTCTGTTTTATGCATATCTCACATATTGAGTTTAGAAGAATGCAGTACTTTAAAGTTTGTGTGATAAGTAAACCATTCACGCCAAATTAGTCCACTACATCAGCTGATGATCTAATAAGTGGTTAAATGTAAAGAACTACTGAAACAAAATTTATTTATAGTTACGGAATTTCACTTTCTCAATCCACAGGAAATCTTGGATACATTGTACTACTGAGTTTTGTTTTCTCCTTGTGCTGATAGTGTTTTCAGAAATCTGATCGAACATGCTTTCCTTGTTTCTGCAGATACGAATGCCAGAGCACTCCCTCCATTGTCTCTTGGAGAACGTCTGAAGATTTCTTTAGATGTAGCTCGCTGTCTGAATTACCTTCACAATGAAAGCTCCATACCTCATGGAAACCTGAAATCCACAAATATCATGATTGAAAAATCTAACTTGAATGCACTTGTCACGGACTACAGCCTCCATCGGATAATGACATCTGCTGGTACAGCTGAGCAGGTTCTTAATGCAGGTGCCCTTGGCTACAGACCACCAGAATTTGCAAGCACAAGTAGACCTTGCCCATCATTGAAAAGCGATGTATATGCTTTTGGAGTTATTCTGCTGGAGCTTCTGACTGGAAGAAATTCAGCCGAAATTGTTCCAGAGAGCAACGAAGTGGTGGATCTAACAGAATGGGTGAGGATGTTGGCTGTTGAGAACCGTTCATCTGAGTGCTTCGACAGATATATATTTAGCACACAGGAGCACCCACTTAAAGTTCTTCACAGTATGCTTCAAGTTGCTCTCAGATGTATTCTCCCAGCTGATGAGAGGCCTGACATGAAAATGGTTTTTGAAGATCTTTCCTCAATTGTTACAGAACACCTCTCAATAAGGTAGATCAAACCTATCCCAATACTGCCAACAAAATCAATCTCAATGGGTTAGTTTCAGTTTCTCTTCCTCTTATTCATTTTTAAATTTGGATCCTAAAATTCTTTGGTTAGATTCCATTTGTCAAGTAGCCTTAGATTATTAGATCTTGTAAAATGCCCTGTAGAGGATAGTTTGAGGAAAGAAATAAGGTTTCATGTACATCTTCGTCATCTAGTTATTTTTAGCTGTATCTTCTGCAAAGATTGTATCCGGACATTAGAGCACATTCTTACATGATTTGAGGAAACATTCTTGTTCCTTTTCAAGATCAAAGCTCCATCACATTTCGTAGTCCTTTATTTTATAAGCTTTTAAGATGGCAGTCCCTTGTGTGGAAAGCCATCTTCGAGTTTCTTGAGTTTTTTGTGCATTCTTGGTCTGCGTGTTTCATTATATGGCAGAAAATCTACCGTTACAACTTATAAAATGTACGAGGAAAAAAGAAACCACTGGAGTGTTCTATATTGGTGGTCTCTAAAACAAGATATGCCTGTGCTTTAGCGTTTCTTTTTTTGGGTTATACTATTTGGTAATGAAATAGCTGTTTCAATTTATTTAGATTTAATTTGAATTGCACATGCAGTGTTTAACTCTTACTCGACTAAAGGTCTCACTTCGATTTTTTACATGATGTTTACAGTAAATATTGAACTTGTAACCTTATGTAGCATTCACACGGCATTTACCTACTTGGCTTGACTTTAGTGTTTCTTTTATGTGCTGGACAAATGTCCTAAAAGAATGGTCCAATGAATTTGAAAAGTTGTTAGGAAATTTGGTGAGTTTCAGTCTTGTTTTTTTTTTTTTGGGGCCGGGGGGGGGGGGGGGGGAGGTAGGGGTAAATTGATTTTACAGAG
>JAXGGT010024248.1:0-15305 GCA_035583425.1 Marsdenia floribunda
ATTTCGTCCGTTCTTTCATTTTAATCCCTGAAACTTCCCTATAACAAAATTAATGCAAAATAGTGTCATTCTCAGTCAATTTATTAGAAATACTTTAAAAATCAACTAAAAGTAGGCATGATTTAATCCTAAAAACATGATATATTTTAGCGTTATCAATTTATAATCTCATTATTCTATTCATATATTAATAAAACCCTCATTTCTTTCAATTTTTTAATAATATATAATTATACTTTTTCTTAAAGAAGGTATGTTAATTTTGAATAGTGAATTT
The DNA here is from genome assembly GCA_035583425.1 of Marsdenia floribunda. Taxonomy (NCBI): domain Eukaryota; kingdom Viridiplantae; phylum Streptophyta; class Magnoliopsida; order Gentianales; family Apocynaceae; genus Marsdenia; species Marsdenia floribunda. The sequence goes on from JAXGGT010024248.1 coordinate 278, forward strand.
TAATTTTATTGTTTGACATTTTTGTCTTTGTTGAATTAAGTATTGGAGGAGCATTAGGGATTTTCTAACTTTTAAATTTTTTTTGCAAGAAAAGTAATCAAGATTGGGGGCCAAAGTAAGTTGAAGAAATTATCATTTTGGATGAATCACTACAAAAATAATAGTAATAATAATAATAAAATTGGCTAGTTGGATATATTTATCAAGACATTTTAAAATTTAAAGTCTAAAAGGCCTTTTACTACTACGTGTGCATAAATATCTTTAAAAGTAAATACTGAATCAATTAAAAGTGTTTTAATAGTTAAAAAAAGCCTCAAAACATTTTAATTTAAAAATTATATTTTATTCATACATAAAATACACCTTGAGGCGACTAGAGTTGAGACATTTATATCAAGTGTATCGAAGAAAAAAATTTCATAATACATATTCAATAGAGGCGTATACAAGCACCCTAATAACTCTATTTTTTTTTTTTTTTTAGTGAATCATCATAAGAGGTCTATTATGTGAATAAAAGACCATAGGTAATGCAGAGTCGTTTGTATGGTCATACAAACACACAAATAGTAAAAAGAAAAAAATAAAAATAAAAAAAGGCATCACTAAGCCTCATAAACCAACTAAACACATAGAGAAAATCTTTTTTTAAAAAAATTATGAAACATCTAAACTGTAAATTTTTAAAATATAAGGAATTAACAATTTTATTTGTCATTATCGTTCTTCGAATATACCTTTTACAAAGTCAAATAAAAAAAAAAGAAAAAAAAATTTCTTAAATTGGACGAGAGCAATTTTAAAACTATAATTTTATATGTGTAAAAATTTGAAGTTAAAATTTATAATCATATGAGGAAGTCTATAACTCATCCTCCTTGATCAACTATCAATTATCCTTGTATTAAAGATAAATAAATAAATAAATTTAATAAAATACTAACTAGAAACCAAGCTATTTTTCAAAGTTCTATTGTCTTCATCGACTCTACGGTCTCTCTTTGCAAGACTATGTATTGGCATCAAGTGGAGCATAGCGGCTCACAGCAACAGTCTCTGCCTCGAAGAATCTCAGTCCCTTGTCCTCCATCACTTCCTACAGGCGCTCACATTGTTTTATTTGTTGGAGCTCTTCGGAGAGGTGAGGTGCCGATTGGAGTAGCAATTTATGATGCCAATCATAACCTTCTAGATGGTTTAACAGGACCCATTTCTAACTATTTCAATAATGCAGAATTTATAGAAGATCTTGGTTTGCTTCACGCTATTCGGTTTGCTAACATTCTTGGTCTTCAATCTATTAACTTCCGAGGAGATTGTTCGACAGTTATCACCAAAGTTTCATCCAACAATCAAATTTCTCACCTATTGGTCATCTCATTGACTTACTTAAAGAACTCTTAGTTTGTTTTGATATATGTTCTTTTACTTTTATTTGTTTAAGCTTTTATTTCACTTTAGTTTAATTCTTAATTAGTCTAAACTTAAAGTCAATTGTCAATTTAAATGACAAGTTGCCTTAGGTCACTTTCTAGCAGCCATACCTATGATCCAAGAGATTAAGAATTCAAGTTCTATTTCAAATTATACCAATAAAACCCTATCCCTTGGTCATTAAGATCATACCTTTTAAAGTTGTTAGAATAATTTAAAATTTTATTATGTATTTTAATATTTTAATTGATACTTTAGAAAGATAAATAAATAAATATATCTAATAAAATTTAGCTAATCTGCACTTAAAGTCAATTATCAATTTAAATAATAATTTGGTGTAGCTCAACTGATAGTAATCACATTTATGATCCAAAAGATTATAAATTCGAGTAACATTGAATACGAAAATACCTCAAAATTTCAAAAAGAAAAAAAAGTCAATTTAATTAATTTATTTCAAATCATACAACTAAAACCCTAACCCTTATTCATTATGATCATACCTTATAAAGTTGTTAGAATAGTTCGTAATTTTATTATGTATTTTAATATTTTAATTGAAACTTTAGCAAAATAAATTCAAAAAAGTGCATGGAAAATAGGAAGAAGAAAAAAAGTAAGAACCTCAAAAACTCTATTCCTTTCTTTTCTTTTTCATGTGATTCTTTGGTTTTTAGACTTTCATATACTTTCATATACCTAAGATGGTGGAGGAAGATTTGTCCCCAAAAAAGGCTTTGATGCTTAAGTCAATAGTCTGTTTGTAAGGTCAAACTTTAAGAGCAAAGGGAATTAAATGCACTTACCTCAAGTAAGAGACATTAATAGCTTTTATAGGAGAATTATCCCAAAATATTCTTATAATTTCCCAATGTGAGATTTATTTATTCCCAAGGTAAAACCCCTTGAAGGTACGTAAAATAGTCAATTTGATATTGATTGGGCATAAATATAGTATATTTATGCCTAAGTACACCACGTATATTTTCTACTTCTTAAACTATACTTCCCGTGACCATAAATCATTCTATAAGAAAGAAAAACTAATATTTAAGTATTATATATACTTTAAATAGTTGTATGATATAATACCATTATTGTTTAATGCATAAATTCCATTATCGATTATTCATTAGAATTTAAGATTTCATGGACATAGTTATAACAATAGTAAGCCCTATCAAGTCCATAAGATAAACTGGTTTATAATTCGAATATATTTAAAGTCAAATATATTGATTTTATTTTAAATACTACTTGTAAAACTCTAATCTAATTTATTATGACCGTAATTGTTAATTACTGTCACATTTATGTTCAATGAAGTATTAAGGACAATTTCTTATGGTATATATACTCATTTTCAAATAAATATATTAAAATATTCTTTTCACTTCTTTTAACTATTCTTTTCTTGTCCAACATGCCATTCTTTTGCTTTTAATATACTTTTTTTAGTTTGTTGATGATTCTCTCCGTAACCATAAATTATATTAAAGAAATATCAATTACTTTTTGAATTATGTATTAGAAAAAAAGAAGAAGTAAATTTAATGTTTTATTATATAAATTGGTCCTTTCTTTTACTTGAGCTTTTTGAATAATTATCATATTTGCCAGTTTGCTCCTTCCATCTATATTGCTATCCAACATTGTATGTATTCTCTCGAAAATAGGGTAATTTTTATACATATTTGTATCATTTGGAAAAATAAATTTTTATTTTATTCTTTTGATAATTGGATCTCTATTTTATTTTTTATTGGAGAAAAAGGTCCTTCTATTTAAATTTTTGGTAATTTTAAGTCACTAAAGTTCACGTACCAAGCATGTATATATCTTATGAAGGACATTTTTGTCATTTATAATCTCAATATTCAATTCATATATTAGTGAAACCCTCTTTTTTTTTTTTCAATTTTTTAATTTCTTCCATTCCCAACTATTTCTCAAATGGAATGACCTGATTTGAAGAAATTAGTGTTTATTATAATTTGAGTTAGTTAATAAAACTATAAGTGAGAAAAATATTTTTTACACGTGCTTAGTACGTAAACTCTAGTGATTAAAAATTATCAAAATTTGGTTAGGGGAAATCTTTTGTGCGATCAAAAATAAAATAGGTATTTGATTATTTAAAAAAAAAATGAAAAATGAAAAATACAAGTAAGGAACAATTTGTCCAAAACAATAAAAATCTGGAGTATTTTATAAGGTCAATTGTCAATATAAGTGACAAGTTGGTGTAACTTAGTTGGTAGCAGCCATGTTTTTGATTCAAGAGATCATAAATTCGAGTCACATTGAAATATTATGTATATGTATTTCGTTCTTTGACTACCTTTCGTAAAATTAAAATTTTAAAATTTTAACTAAAATTTAATAATTGATTAATCTTAATTCTATTACACAAAGCTATTCCTATTTGATTAATTATATTCATTATATTTTAAGATTTCGATGATGCCATTATGAAATTAGGGTGACTATCAAATTGGGCTCAAATGTCATGTTACATATTTTCATGGTTAAAAGATTAAAAATGACATAGAAATGATAATAGTAAGCCTTATCAACTCTATAAGTTATAAATCCATTTAAAATTTAAATGTGTTTAAAGTAAAAAAAAAAAAAAAAAAATCATCTTTATTTTAAATAATACATGTGAAACCCTTGCTATAATTTATTATGATCAATATTATTGATTATTGTAACACTTAATTAATTGAAATTATATTCAAATAAGAATTAAGGACAATTTCTTGTGGTAACTACATATATATAGTATTATAAAACACTTTTGGGCAGCCATGAACAAAAAAGTCACTCTCCATTCCTCTTTAGTTGTATTACACTTAATTTTTATCAATTTGTTCAAGATGGTTATTTATTTCTTTAAAGGTAATGAAGAATCAAGTATTTAAAATGTAAAATCCTATCTAATTGAATCATCCAAAGAAACTTTTTTCTTATTGTTCATCTTACATTGTTGTGATGCACATTCAAATTTCTAACCAGTATTATGAGGAGATCTTTTCAAATACTCGCACGTTTTTTGTATCTTATGAAGAAGGCAATCAATTTTTTCCAAACCAACTTTAACCTTCAAATTAACAATATGATCACTACAACAAACATAAAACATATCTCCACCTAAAGAAAGCAATAATTTCTCAAACAACCAACATTTCATATTAATGTCTAATCATTTAATCATTTGATGATGCGTTATCAACAACCACAAAAAATAATTTCCTATATAAATTCCAATCCAAGATAAGTTCTTTAATGAATCTAAATGATGTCTACCATCATGAGAATATGTAATGGATTTGTATGCAATAATCTTTTTCTTTAACACTCAACTATCATTAATAAAATAGGTTTTCAAATAAGCATATGGAATATTAGAATGGTCAAAAGTCAAAATATCAGTAGTACGTGTCACTTTAAAACAAAGATCATCTAAATACTTGTACAATTTATCCTTTTCTCCCTTATGCAAGGCAATCACAACTGATGTCGTAGTGTTTCGAGACATAATCTTAAATTTTAGATTCAAACACACATGAATTAAAAGATAATTGTGCTTAATTATTGCTCTTTCCAAATCTTTCCTAGTTCTTCCTTGATCAAATTTATAATTTTGAACTTTAAGATGTCAACTTGATTTATTTTTTCTTACTTGAATACTGAACTGTCCAATTTTGTTGTTCTTGAAGCACAACTATCCGAATATATATATGTATATATATTTTCCAAATAAGTAGTCCTTGATGCACTTGAGCTTGAATGTTGCTTATGATACCAATTACATTGTGCTAGAACAACCCCAAGTGGAAAAGTAAACTTACTCATTTCACCCATATTTGAGATTTCAACCCTTTAGAAGCATTTAAAGATACTATAACATTTTCATTTTCGTCAACTTCTACTTCATATCCATCCATATCTAACTCGATACTTGTATTAACTTCTGTAGAACTTGATGCTTGTAATGGATGAATAGTGATATACCTAAAATATACGTAAGGTGCCATCACGACATATGTGGCAGATCTATGGGCAGGGTTGCGGTTCCCTTTGCATCTAATTTTCGAAGATATTTGTATCTATTATAATATTCATTTTGGTCAACTGGTGCCAAACATCATCCAGTTGACGGTTGGGTTCTTGATGACATGCAGAGCATTTGGCTGCCAAGTTAGCTTAGAGTTGTGGAGAAGATTATTTTATTTAGGGCAAAAGCACAAAATAGTGGAGGGAAGGGGTTTCTTCTACATAACCCAAAGGAGTGCTAGGCATCAATAACTAGACCTTCGAGCATTCATTCTTGGAAAGATTAGTTTTTTTATGTGAAGAATGTGACTTTTAGAGATTCGAGCATGTGTGTGGTTTGGAATACAAGTAAAAATTTTTGAAATGAACTACCAACAGTAGTCAAAACTTATATGCAAGAAGAATAGAAGCTGACAAAATTTTATTTGTATTTTGTGATCGACCTATACTAGCCGAAGGAGTTGATGTTTTATTTCGGCTTGGAATATAGAACGAGATTGGATATTCGATTGTTGAGTAGGTGTTTTAATTAGTAAAGTAGATAAATGTACGAATTTACAGAAAGCTACTGTGTTTGTTATATTTGATTTGCAGGAAAGAGCTTGGTGGCACGAATGTTGGCTGGAGGGTCGTCCAGCAACTGGAAGAAAGGTAATGCAAATGCTGCAGGTTCTTCCATTTACTTAATACGAAATGAAAAAAATTATGTAGAGTATAAATATTGAAAAAGTGCATGTATGCAGGAGATAGGCCGATAACGACGGTGACTACTACGGCACCTAAAGTATCGGCTTTGCCTCCTCCGGTGGTTCAACTGGATCTGGAAGGGTCAGATGGGGTTGACCACGAAACTCTCGCTCGGAGGGAGCAGAGGAGGCAGGATAAATAGCTGGCTACTAAAGGGAGCTAGATAAGGTTTCCAGTGTGGATGTGGCAGGGGGCTTCTTCCTCAACCGTGTTCTGCCGATAGATGCAGAACGCATGAGGGGTTTGTCCAATGTGGACGTGGTTTAGTCGTTCATGCTTCGGAGGTACCAGGTAAGAGTAGAAGTTAAGTGAAGTATAGAACCGATAGGTATACATTATGGATACTAACATTGTGTATGAATGTTATAATAGTCAATGGTACTTGAAACGGAGGCTATGAGACGTTTGGTTGGAACACTCGCTTTGGGGGGAGAAAGCATATTATGAACTTCAAACTTCAAATTTAAACTTAATTTTTTAATATTACGAACTTCAAATTTAGTATGTGTGATTTTTAAAAAGGGACTACCAAATTTATTGTTCAAGATTCGATATATTTACCTCATTGACTCTCCTCCTCTTTTTTTCTTTTTTTTTTTAAAAAAAATTTTGAGAATATATATATATTAATTTCCCAACACATGATCTCTTGCATTGTAAGTGAGAGGTAAAAATGTACTTTTTTTTTTTTTTTGTTTTTTTTTAAAATTTTGAAATTTTGAGTCCTTTTTACATATACCACAAAAAAATGGGAATAGAAGAACTATTCCATATTAATTAAGTTCGAAATCACTATTAATTTTAGGAGTAAGCAAATTAAAGTCTCTTAAACAATTATGAATCTTGAATCATAGTAAAAATATACGAATTTAATAAATACTTAAATGAATTTATTGAGTAAGCAATAAAATGGTAATAATGATTTTAGATAAAGAAGATGTAAGGATAAAATTGAGTAAAAGAAATATACACTACAAGAAAACAGGTGATCAGCGACGGCCATATCCCTCGCTAAGCCGTCGCTGATTCAGTTTAGCGAGGGCTCAGCGACCGCTACTCGCCCTCGCTGTTTATCAGGTCGTAGATACCGACGACCATCCAAAACCCTCGCTATTTGCGATCACTTAGTAAGGGCCGAACGGTGGTTGAAATATTGGTCAACATGAGGGTGCAATCAAAGGTGCCGACGACTTAGCGAAGGCCAAAAATTAATTTTTTTTAATTTTATTTATATCAGCGACGGCTTAACGAGGGCCAAAAATTAATTTTTTAAAAATTTTATTTAGATTAGCGAGGGCTTAGCGAGGGCCAAAAATTAATTTTTTAAAATTTTATTTATATTAGCGACAGCTTAGCGAAGGCCTCAAATTAATTTTCAAATTTTTTTAAATTCAGAGACGAGTTATCACTCGCAATGCTGTCGCAAATTACAATTTTTTAGTTATATTATATATGTTTTTAATAAATTAATATTTCCTAATTATATTTATATTAAAAACCTTAAAATTAAATAAAAATAACAATTAAATTATAAAATTTAATATTATTTAAAATATTAATTTTTATGAATCCAAATAAAGAAATTAAATTTATAATATTATAATAACATAAATAAATCGGATAACATTAATAAAATTCTAATAATATAACATAATAACATGCATAAAAATCCTAATTACATTTTTCATATCATCCCCAATTACACTTTTGCTAATTACACTCGGTATTAAAATTTCTAACAATAAAAATAATAATAATAATAATCTAATATAATAACAATAACAACAAAATGCTAATTACAATCATCTCATTAGACTATGCGCCGTTTCGAAAAACCCAGCAGCCATCGATCTAGGCCTCCATCGAAATTATTTCCTGCATTAAAATGTTAAAAATAATGAGAAGATCTACATATAAGTCAAAGGTGTAATAATAGTCACATGTAAGTAGAAAAACTGGTCACATCCTCCGTTTTCATCATAGAATCAGGAACCACGAAAAACAAATGTTTGATATGGAAACCAGGAAAAATAGCAATCTTAGGCTATGATACATAATTTTTCTATGAACAGTTTCCTTGATAAAAGGATAAAAAGTATAAAAAAAAACTTATGAAAAAGAACTAATCATATCATATACATATATAGATAAATCTTACTACTAATCCACGGGAGAGAGAGAGAGAGAGAGGAGAAGAGAATCACTAGCTGCTGAATCAGACAACTTTAAAGTTGCAATCCAGGTGAGAAGATAAAGTACAATAAGTACATGTACAAACCCAGTATTTCAATTTTATTTCTTTGAGATAGAGGGAGAATCATATAGTTTACATTCAATTTCATAATTTTTATTTTTTATTTTTTGGCTCCAAAATGTTAAATGCCATGAATAATAAATTTACAGATGAAAAACATCCTAATTATGGAAAAGCATAAAAATTTGTCACAAGGGTTTTGTTATATATCTAATTCTCAATCATTTCCTTCCTCAATGGAAAATTTAAAAAAAAAAAAAAAAATGAACAGCTAAGGAAATATGACACAAATTTCAAGAATCGATTCATAAATTTATACCACACTACAAAATTAGCTAAGTGGGAGTACTTGTTTTTCCATCGAAATTATGGAAGGAAATCCAACAGAAAGAATCCAAGAGTAGAAGAAGAGTTTTTTCTAGGAACCATGCAAGGATAAAGACCCTTACAACAGGTGTGGTCCAAGAGCATGGAGATTGTATAATATGAATGTGAATATATATGTGTGTGTGTTAGTATGGTATATATCTATCTTAGACCCCCCAGAAAGCTGTATCTATAACCATTTCCTTTTGTATCTGTATATGTTTGTTTTCGTGAATCTGTAATGACTGTGTGTGTGTGTGAGACCTCTCTCTCTCTCTTCTCTCTTTCATTTCCCAGAAAAGGTGTCCGAAGGCCTGCTACATAAAAAGCAACGAATCTTCACTTCTTACTGGCAACTTGCAAACTTCTTTGACTCTCTCCCTCTCCTCCCCCGCCTACACACCCGCGCTCCCAAACCACACTCATCCCCGTAAATGAGACTTTGAAGTTTGACCCTCCTCCCCTTTTTTCTTCCCCCTCCTTTCTGTTTGTTCTAGCATGAACTATTGCAGCCACAATCAATCTTTCACCAGAAAGTAAAAGAATATACAAATAGAGGCTTAAGGCACTCTTCCCTGAATAACTACAGCTTGGGTAAAAGGCACAAATAAGTAAATAAAATTTAAGTTAGAGAAATGTAAGAACTGAGAAAAATATTTGCAATTTCAATGTATAAATATTCATCACTGAAAGGTGACATGTGTATTCTGCAAGACCAAACAAGTACAAACTCATCATCAAACCCAAAAGGTTGAACAGAAAAAGTATGTGTAAGCCAAGAAATTTGAGGAAAAATGGACGAATATACATGGAGATCTATGCATACTGATGCAGAAATACAAAATGCAACGAAAGGCCATACTTTGTCACTAATCACTGAAATCCACATAATTATGAAACCTGTAAACTTGTTTTACCAAAATAGGCAATAGTAACCCAGAAAAATTATTAACACTCAAATGAAACAATTAGCTCAAGTTCATACATACCCCTTGGAATGTTTCTCCGCAAGCAAAGTTAACTGCAATTTTACCTTCCCAATGTTGGGAACATTTTCCCATTTGGAACAAGGAATCTATCTCTGGCAATCACATAAGACTCCAGCATTCTCTCATTAACAAGCAAAGTCCTTACATGAGATGATTGACAAATCAATATAATGTTGCATGCTTCAAACATTTTCCATGAGTCTTAATCAACAATGATCAATTTTAGACTTAGAAGTATATCCAACTAGATTAATACAAGCAACTTATTGTGAAATTACGGCAAGAGGGGAGGGGGAGGAAAGAAAAGAAAAAGAAACAGAATCTCAGTATTGCTTTACCATACCTCTTCATCGCTTTCAGTAGCTTCCAGCATGCACACAGACTGAAGAGGACTCAATCTAAAAATCTGAAGAATGTAAAAGGGAAATTAGTTAATAGTTATTGATGTTTTGATATGAATTTCACAATTTAAAAATCCGACAAAGCATCTCTGGATAAAAACCAGTTGTTTTATTTAAAAGAATGCGCACCTCTGGATAAAAACCAGTTGTTTTATTTATAAAAAATGCCTTTCAAGAGTTCTCAAAACAACAACAACAACAGAATTATATTGCTTCAAAATTCCAAAGATTTCACCTTTCATCTCATTCAAATTGAGGCCATCCTTTGAAGTATTAAAGAATAAAAATTTTATTCATTTTCAACCTTCAACTGAAGTTCAAGAAACTAAACCCGCATTCAATACTGACTCCTCTTTAAAATTCGTTAAACTAACTCGCAGACCACATTATCGAAAGGGTAAACGAATAATAAATTTCTAACAGAAGTTTCTGAAAAAAAAAAAAAAGAAAAAAGGCAAAACGAACCTGAGTCTCGCCACTTTATATATATATAAACTTACATAATCGACCGGCAGCCTTCCGCACCCCAGCAGGCAGGGGACCTCCGGCCACTGAAGCAGCATGCGGCCAGCAGAGACCGCCATATCAGAGGTGGAGGAAAAGGCGGGGGTGCCGAAGGAAGATAGCTGAGGAGAGAGGGGAGAGGCAGAGGCGTGGCAGGGCAACATTTTGGGCTCCATCGGTGAAAATTAGGGATTGGAAGGAGGCGGTGGTGTTGGTGAAGCTGAGGACGGTGGTGAATGGGTTATTCAAAAATGGAAAAAAAAAAAAAAAATGAAGAAATCAAAGAGAAACGGAGAAGATGGAGGAGGAGGGAAAACGAAAATGATAGAGGGAAGAAGAAGATGGAGGGAATGAAATCTGAAATTTTGCTAAAATTTGAAAGGATTTTGTCCCATTCGTGTTTTCCAATTCTTTATATATATATATATTCTTGTTTTGTATATTTTAAAATAAATACTAATTTTAAGATTTTTTTTTTCTTTTGTTAAAAAATACAAAAAATATTATTTATCTTTTTTATTCTTTTATAAAAATAATAAATTGTTATAAATATATTTATTATATTATTATCCATTGAAAACTCCTATGTCCTATTTACTTATTTGCTTCCTAGTCTTTTATTTTAATGGACTCTCATGTACTCTTGATTTCTTTACATCATAGTCTTTAAGTCTTTTAAGTCTCTACAATTGTATATCTATAAATAGAAGACTTATAGAACTATTATTGATTGATGAATGGAATACAAGAGTAATATATTCTCTCTATCTTTCTCTCTTTTTTATCCCTTTTTTAATTAGTTTTATAACACGGTATCAGCACGAGTCTCTAGCATTAGTTTTTATATATTATTTAGTAATTTTGTATGAATAGTTTAGTAGTAGTTTTCATGATTCTCTGTCACACCACCATGAGAGCTTTACCAATAAGTTTGAAGTTTGATCCAAGAATCTAAAATTTGGTGTTTGACTCAAGAAGAATAAAAAAGGTATGTAATTTTATTTTTATAACAAATTTGTGGCTCTTTAAAGTCACCAAAAAGATCGATTTTATTTTTCATAAATATTAGATGCTGAGTTGTATCTAATTAAGACATGTTTGGTAGACAATATCACAATCATTAAAGACATGTCTAGTAGACATTGTCATTCTAAATAAAAAAATGGGATATAAAGGACCCAATTAATTTGACCACCAGAAAATGGTCGTAAGAAAGATTTGACTAAAATAGTCGTAGAAATATTTGACTACCAGAAGATAGTCGAAAGATATTATAAGAAATTTTTGGCCACCAGAAGATGGTCATTTTCTTAAAATATAACATTATAAAGATACAACAATGTGAACAAAAATGTATGAATATTGTTATGATATATGATCCCAAAAGAGGTCATTATAAATTTAACCAAATATTTATAATCACCAGAAGTGGAAAGTTCATATTTTATTTATCTCTTAACTTGTCCTATTGGTTCTACCCCATTCCATGAAGAGAATGCGATAGTGACGAATAATAATGGATGGCATAAATGGGCTAAGAAAATTTGTTAAGAATTTGAAAACACTTGTCATCACTGTGACATAAAAGGTCATTGGGCTCGTACTTATCATACGGTAAAACATTTGACCGACCTTTATCAAGCATCCCTAAAAAGGAAAGATAAAAATGCTGAGGTTAATTATGGTGATCTTGATTATGATATGGATAATGTTGGAATTGACTTCACTCATTCGGATGTGACTGACTTTTTTGGAGATCTGGAAGGGAGAATTGATCACCTAATCGGCGATAGAAGAGTCATCAAATAAAATTAAAACTTATATTTATTATTAACATGTAATTATACGCATTTATTTTTATTATTATATCTTCTAGATATATTTATCTTTTATCATTAAGTTTATTTCTTTTCTCGAAAAGATTTATACATATATATATCAGAATTGAATGCGATACCATTTATTATTATTATTTTTCTTATTTTTTTTATTTATTTCCAAATATCATCCACTTTTATGAGCATATATTTTTAATATACATAGAGAGAGAGAATTAAAGGAGAGAAATACCTCAAGTTTTTTTTTTTTAGTTCTTCTCTGAACTTTGTTTCAATTTTTAGTTTTCTATAATATATTTTATATTTGTATAAAAGCTAAGTGCGATGTTTTCTTGTAATGTCTTCTTAAAATCACTTCTTTTATTTTAAGTTTATGTTTACATTTATATCTTGATAACTGGCATATACGGTACTAATGTTCTTATTAGAACCTCTCAGAGGGTATTCCCTGTTTATCCAACTACCAGTTATAATTTCTTTTTAAATGTTTCGTGATCCTAAATATCATATATATATTATTAGTTTTGGGTACTTTATTCCCTACCCTAATGGTTATTACTTATTTTTTATATATGTATATATATAATAATATATTACAATTACCCTAGTAATTTCAATTTTATTATAATATTTATTATTTTATATATTTTAAAGTATATGGATAAAGAAGTATGTCTTATAGACATTGCAACTACATATATTATCCTTCAAGATAGGAGGAAATATCTTATCAAAATATGTTGCATATGTTACTACAAGTTTTAGTACAAAATTTATTGAATGCTCTAGAAGAGCAATTATAATATTACTAGAAGACTATTATAATTCTTGGTAATTAATTGAATGTTCCGAAAGAACAATTACAATATTTCATAAAGAAATTGAGAATGCTATGTATTCCACTAAGTCTCAAAGAAACTTATTGAGTTTTAAAAATATTCGTTTTAACGGATATCATGTGCAGACTATAAACGAGGGAAACAATGAGTACCTCTATATTATAAGCATTGTATCAAATAAGAAAATTGTATTAAAGAAAATGAATGTGTTCTCTTTTGACTTGTATTACATAATAATTAGTACAATTGAAACACATGCCACAATAAACCGGAAGTTTATTGATTCAAATACTTTTACTATTTGGCTTGACTGGTTAGGCATCTCAATTTAAGTATGATCCGAAGAACTATTGAAAATTCATATGGACACTCAATGAAAAGCCTAAAGATTTTTCAATCAAAGGGATTTTCATGTGCTGCTTGTTCTCAAAGCGAACTAATCATTAAGTCATCACTAGCTAAAGTTGGAATTGAATATCCAACATTTCTGGAAGAATTCAAGGTGATATATGTGGCCTCATTCATCCTTTATACGGATCATTTTGATATTTTATGATCCTAATAGACGCATCTAGTAGATGGTCTCATGTATGTTTGTTATCAACTCGCAACCTGGAGTTTGCAAGATTACTTGCTCAAATTATAAGGCCACGAGCACAATTTCAAAATAATAAAATTAAATCAATACATCTTGATAATGCTGGTGAATATTCATCTCAAGCATGCAATGTCTATTATAAATCAATTGACATAAGTGTTGAACATCCTGTAGCTTATGTTCATACAAAAAATGGGTTAGCTAAATATTTATTATACGACTTCAAATAATAGCTAGAATATTGCTGATGAGAATGAAACTTCTCATTACTACTTGGGACTATGCAATTTTGTATGCAGCACTTGTGTGCATCAGACCTACAAATTATTATAAACTCTCCATATTTAAAATTGGCTAATGGTTAGTAGCCAAATATTTTTCGTCTTAGAATTATTTGAATGTGTGATATATGACTCCACCACAATGCACAAAGATGAGTTTTCAAAGGAGATTGGGAATATATTCTAGATTTGATTCTTCTATCATAAGAGATATTGGATATCTTTTTATAATTCTAATAAATCATAATTTCCAATATTAGGGGGAGAAACAAAAATGCAGCTTGATAATATTGGAAAAATTTTGATCACCAAACAAAAAAAAAATGTGAACTTGAAGTTTAAAAGATAATCTCTTTGTACAATACAAACTGTCAAATATATATACTGACCTAAAGAAAGTGTCTAAGTCACATATACCAGCTGTAAATGCTCAGTATAAGTTATGTTCCAATTGAACAATCTACCATTGAAATAAAAAGATGAGTCTATGACATGCTAGAAGCATGGTAAACTAATTAGTTCTAAGATAAAAGAAAGGGAACAAATGTTCTCAATGAGCCTATATTGATACTCCAGAAGAGTCATGAAACATAACAAATAAAATAACTGCAGAAGATTTAGGTACCTGAAAATACTGAAAAAGAGGAGAATGATGAGATCTCAATAAGTTATGTTTTTATGGGAAACAATTGAATCAAAAAGAAATATTTGT
>JAXGGT010024259.1:0-38440 GCA_035583425.1 Marsdenia floribunda
CAAATTCATAATCAAAGACATAATTCAGGGGTTTCAGACATTAATTGATCAACAGACCTCATGATGACTTAATATATACATATAATTATCAAAAAAAAAAAAAAAAGACTTAATATATACATATACACATATATTATATATACATATACATATATATATATATATATATATTCTTCTTGTTGTTCAACGCGTGCATGTCGAGATGAGCCAGATTTGTACTTGTTTGCAACTAAAATAAGGTACCATGAGTTGACCACGAATGTAACTGCAATTTTCTTCTTTTTCTCCCTCTTGCCACAGCTTTGTCTTCTTTCCTTTTTTCCAGAATCCAAATATATGTTTATAGTGTTTTTATAATATATTTTATATAAAATTTTTCTTTCTTTTGTATTTTTTTTTTTTTTTTTGAGACTTAACTTTTCTGATATTTGTTTTAGAAAATTAGTTATTTTAGTCTTTATATTTTTATCATTTAAACAAATATTTTTTTTTGAAATTTTGAGGCACTTTTATATCTGATGTTTTTTGAACTAATGATCTTTTGTATCATAAGCGAGACTACTATCATTGAACTAAGTCTTCTTAATTTTTTTTTTGATCATCGAATCCATATTTTATTTTTGATTGGACAAAAGGGTCCTTTTAACTAAATATTAACAATTTATAGTCATCGAAAGTTATTTATCAATCATGTCTAAGTCATACGAAGGGCATTTTTGTCATTTATAATCTCATTAACTAAACTCAAATCTTAATAAACCCTTATTCTGGTAGCTAAAAATTGCTAAAATTTAGTTGAAAGGACCTTTTGTCCAATTAAAAATAAAATAAAAAATTAATTATCCAAAAATAGAATATAAGAATATCCGTTTCTTCATATAATAAAAATATGAAAACTAAAACAATTTTTCATTTGTATTTTATAGGGATGAATTTGTCTTTTTGTCAATTTATGGAATTTAATTAGATCCATTTAACCATTATATCCTACAAGAATCTAAAGATTTAAAATATGGAGGAATCAAAGTTAGATAGAATACAAATTCCGAAGACTCTCAATTTAATAAGGAGAGGCAATTCAAGCAGTACTGCTATAGTGTGTAACCAAACAAGAATTTCAATGGTGACGTGACATTGTTTTGTTTGTCACGAAACTCTCAATTTCATTGTCTTTTTGTCAAGTAATAAATGGCTCAGTAATATTTGACTAAATCCCAGCATGCATATTCTGAGGACACGGTGATCGGGTCTTTAAAACCAAACTGTTCCCAGTAAAAAATTGTGTCCTAATAATGACTTCGAATTTAATAATATATATATATAATCATGCCATTTAAGTTATAAAATAATTTGGAGATGAATTAAAGAATTATATATAGCTTCTAGACATTTATAGAATGTGAACGTGATTTTGTTTAGATAGCTCAGATAATCACATGAAGGTATATATTATATATACATACATATTACTTAAATTATACTAATATTGTTTTTGTGTGATATATAGATATATATATATATATATATTATATGCATGCAACCACAAAATATTTGCATTATTGCCCTCCAATGACTCAGTATTTATTAGAATAATTAATTTTTAGGGATCTTTGTTTATATATATATATATATGTATTGTATATATGTTGTCACTCTGATGAATTATTACAACATAGATGATAAAATTTAGGAAGATTTATAACTTTTGTTCTACAATTATATTTTTATTTTTCTTAACTAGATCCTATGTTTTTTTTTTTTTTTTTTACGGTATTAAATCTTAATTACAACTATTTATGATTACCTAAGTTAGTCATTTTAACCAACTTTTTCAAATAATTTGACTCTTTTGTTTATATGTTCATCACATAGTCATGTAATTATAGGAACTATTGTATTAAAAATACCTTTATAAAATTACTTATGTGATAAACATACCACTAAAATGATTGGATTACTTGAATAAAAAAAAAACGGTTAAAATGACTAAATTAAATAATTATATACTTTTTTTTTTTTTTTGGTAAGTGTTCTTGTAGTATACATAGTTGTAAAATATAATACCAAAACAATAAAAGTATAAGATGTAATTTCTGATTCTATGAATTACGACAAATAACTTATTTTATCATTTTGTATGTACTAAGACAAATAAATGGTCCTGCAAAGTTAGGACATAATTTTTTACCAGATGTTTTTTGTGAAGAAGATGTCTCATGCCTATGTAATACCTGCTATGCAGGTGGATTGGATTTACATTAATAAATAAATTATATTTTTTCTTCCAAAAGAAAAAAATAAAAAAACTACTAAACATAATTTAATATTTAATTAGTAGTTTCATAATATTAATACCATAATACAATAACTTCCCTTTAACATATTAGTTATTTTAGACAATTGAGGAAACCAAAAAAAAAAAACAAAAAATGACATGAATATGAACAATAATTCTTTAAAATATTAAAATGGTTAATATATATATATATAATTTGTGTTTACTTTTACTCTCCGTCGCCCTCTCCACTGTGAAAAACCATAGTTTCAAACTCACCTGTTTTGACCTTCATAACCGTGTTTGTTTACCCTTTACTTTTTGTATGTGTGTGTGTGTGTGTATTTTTTTTTTTTTTTTTTCCTTTTCCATGGAATGATGGTTCTCCTAAGATGATATATATATATATCAGTGCTGATAAGAGAAAGTATGAGCCATCACAACTTCAACTGTGCTTCTCTTCATTTCCTCTCATACATATATACATAACAGATTTTCGAGATAGAATTACTAAATCCCACATCGACAACCCACACACTGCATTAAATGGCTTTAGCAAAACCAGCAATATCCCACTCTGGCTCTGGTTTTGGATGTTCCATCAGAAATCTTTTTACATGCTTTGGTTATAACTATGAATCAAGCAGCAAGCCCCATTACTATTACATAGAGAAACCTCTGCAAGAATCAGACAAGAAGAGTACTACTTTTCCGGAGAAACCAGAAGAATCAGAGAATCCTCCGAGCAAGAATCTTGAAGTTATTGGTGTCAAGAGATCAAAATACAATAGTATTGCCACTGATGATCATCAGGTAACTTTCAGCAGCAGACGAGTAGCGGTTCTTGAAATTCATAGCCGGGGTCTGAGTACTCTGGCGACGCCTGTTAAGGGTCGTGCTAGCCGAGGTAACCCTGGCAAACCTCATAGTTCATCAGAAATGTAGTCCCGTCCTGTGAGATCGCTATGACGATTATATACATTTGAATCAACATTATATATATATTATTTGGTTTTTATCTTCCCTTAATTGTGTGCATTCCTTCAAGGGTTAATCCTAAGTTTTGCCCATTTTATAAATTTATATCCAATTTAGCCTTATATTTGAAATTATGTGCAAGAGTAGCCTCATCAAGGCTGCGACTTTACTATAAATAGTAAATTGCATTCTCAAGATGCAACATCACTTACTATAAATAGTACTCAGGATGCTACTTACTATTTATGGTAAGTCGCATCCCCAGGATGCACCTTTACTTATTATAAATAGTAAGTTGCATCCTCAGGATGCTACTTCTTTGATCTGTCCCTCCATTCACTCAAAATCCCAAAAAAATTTAAAAATAAACTTAATGACTCAAATAATAAATGAAATTAAAACCCTAATAATAAACCTTAATCCCTAAACCCCAAACCTTAATAGTAAGCCCTAAACCCTAAACTCTAAACTTTAAACCATAATAGTAAACCCTAAATCTTAAACCCTAAACCCTAATAGTAAACTAGAAATAATTAATTCTGAATCCTGATAGTGAAATGAAAACCCTAAATTTGTAAATTGAATAGTAAATTTGAAGACATAAAAATATATATAAACTAAATATATCAGAATGAGAAATTAAAATAACGAAAAGTGACATAAAAGGTTAACCAAATACGCCATCAAATTTTTTTCCAATAAATATTCAAAGTAGTATACAAGACAAAAAAAAAAAAAAAAAAGAAAAGAAAACGTGAATTGTAATACAACAAATATTTATTCTTGAGGATTGTGATTAGCACATGTTCTCTTATTGTGTTCAACCATGTCACAGTTTCCACATCTAGCTAGGAGGTGAATCTAGATTTCTAGTATCTATTGAACCACGATACCTTTTCGTTCGTTGACGTCCTGACTGATTACCCTTCATATTTGGTTTGTACTATTCAAGTCAGAAAGGTGATTCATTCCATAAAGAATTAGTTGCTACTGGATAAAGATCTTTTTTATACACCAACTTATAATTTGTTTTGGAATAAATATCCACACTACAACAAATATTGGCTTTAGCAACATATTATTTACAACGCTTTTTATTAACTAATGTTAAATACTGGATATAGAAACACTTTTATTATTGTACATCTAAATATGAATTTTAATACATGATTTTGTTATACTTTTCATGAGTGTTACTAGATATAGTAAAAATGTATAACTTTTAGCAACATTTGACTTATGTATTGTCACATGTGATATACGAATACATAATATTGGAACATTTTCATAAAATTATTGCCAGAAATACAATGACACTTTTTATATCACTTTTATTACATATATAAAATTCTTACTACCCATTAAGTAGAAAATTTTATTTCAAAATATTTGAAATTAAACTTCAAATAATATATAATGAATTTAAATTTTTGTATTAAAATTATTAAAAATATTTTTAACAAATATGATTGTATTAAATTATAACTTTTGTCAATGATTTTTCTAGATGTAATTGAATTTATATTTCACTGTGTCAATCAGATTATATAGTTGAATAAATAATTTTTGATAATATTATTTTGAGAAATATTTGATGATACTTGTTAATATAATACTATTTAATATTTAAATATTTAAATATTTAAAATTTACATTTTTCTATTAATTTTTAATAAAATATACTTTTATATCACAATATTCATACTTTTCATTTTCTTCCATCTAATAATAAATAATAATGATTCATCCAACGATATCTTCCCTCATTTCTTTGCATCTTTTAGCAAAGACGAGCATAACCCTTATTTATTACCAAATCAAAGTTGCTATTTTATACAACATTATAGTATTATTTTATATAATATTCATTATTTGAATTTTTCTTTTATATTTTTAATAATTTTTTTTTAAAAAAAAAATTGTATAAATTTCTTTAATTGTATGTAGGGAAAACAATATTAGAACTAATACAAAATTTTGAAATGAATGCATCAAAATATTAACGATTTAGAGGTTCAGATTCGAGTGAGAGCAAGTGACACATTTATATTTAAATATTTTCACATTGCAAATGAGAAGCTAAACCTCGATAACATATCTTCATTTGCAGACTAGCCAAATTAGAAAATAATTATTACTAATTAGATTTTTTTTTTGTTCTTTTGTACTTCTAATATTTTATAACCTTTAGATGTAAATATTACTCATAATTGATAAATGCAGCACCCTCTAATAATAACTAAGGCAACAACTTAAATACCAATTTTATCTTTTTGAGATTTTTAAGTCTTCTCTATTATTCTTTTTCTCTCAAAATATTGTATGAATTATGAATTTGTAAAATAACTATATTGAATTAAAATTATAATTTTTTTAAAAAAATTATGACATTACTGCAAGAAAACATGTCATTTGCGATGGCCAAATCCGTGGCTAAACCTTTGCTGATTTGGTTCAACGACGGCTCAGCAACCGCTAAAGCCCTTGCTATATACCTCATCGTAGATACCGACGGCCATCCAAAGCCCTCGCTAATTGCAATCACTTAACGAGGGCCGAGAGGTGGTCAAAATATTGGTCAATTTGAGGGTGTGATCAAGGGGTGGCAACGGCTCAGCGGCGGCGTTTTTTTAATTTAAAGATTTAATTTAACGACGGCTTAGCGAGGGCATCGAAATTAATTTTTAAAATTTTATTCATTTCAACGACAGCTTAGCGAGGGTTTTGAAATTAATTTTTAAAATTTTATTCATTTCAGCGACAACATAGCGAGAGCTTTTAAATTAATTTTTAAAATTTTATTCATTTCAGTGATGGCATAGGGAGGGCTTTGAAATTAATTTTTAAAATTTTATTCATTTCAACAACGGCTTAGCGAGGGCTTTAAAATTAATTTTTAAAATTTTATTCATTTCAACGATGGCTTAACAAGGGTTTGAAATTAATTTTCAAAATTTTATTCATTTTAGCGACTGCTTAACGAGGGATTTGATAAAATTTTGACATTTTCGTTTTTTCTTTTTTTTTTTTTTTTCTTATTTCCCCTACAATATTTTCAAATAAATTCCACAATCCAAGAAGCAATTTCACATTTAGCAATACTTTTATAACAAATAATAAAAAAAAAAACTAAAAGCATCCACATAAAAAAGAATTTAAAAATCATTAGTATTTCCATATAGTTACAAATTATTATAAAATAAGTTTTACTAAATTTACTAAAAATCATTAATATAATCTATGTTGTACTCCTCAAACAATTTCTTCACGAAATCTTCAGTAATGGCATAGGGTGCATCAGGAATTACTTCATCCACCCACTTTACACCATTGTCCATTATCATCCTGTCATGAGTAGAGGAAAAGAGTACAAGAAATAATATATCTTGCATATGTATTTATTTTTCTGTACCACACTCTGCCTACAACTTAATTAATTAATATGAGTATACTCGCACGCGCATCCATATATATATACACATGCAAATGCACACGCAGAGACATAGAGAGGTGCAGATCAAGTGAAACATTTATCTAGCAAATCATCTTTGCCCAACATACATGAGATACTAAATTTTGATACGTATTTAGATCAACACCACATATGAACAGTATGAAAAGCTTGTCCTTAAAACATTCAATAAAAGGGAAAATTCTATGAACTTTCAAATTGAATAAGCATTTTTTTTTTCTTTCTCAGCAGACAGCATCCAAGAAGCATCAATGGAAATATAAAGAATGCAGTCAAAGAGTGCCTTGGGATCCCCCAGCCAGCATAAATAAACTGTAATCTTGTATTCTGTCCTTCCTTTGCTATTCTTTATTAAAAATAAAAAATAAAAAAATAAAAAAAAAAGGAAAAAGAAAAAGAAAACTCTGTTAACTCTAGGATGCAATGGTGTTCAAATGTTACTATTTGGCAACAGTGAGAATCCAGGATATAGTGTACTATGAGTTCAAAGAGAAACCAAATAGTATAAGCGTGTCTAGTGAAGGAAAAGGGTGTATATTGTGAGATGCTTCTTTCCTGTGTTAGCTGAAGTATTGAATTAATTTTTCATAAATAAATTGAACCAAAGCAGTAAGAGGGTAATGCACGACATTTTTTAAAGACACTATTGAGAGATTCATAGTGGATTACGAAAAGAATAGCATGGGGCTTTTATTATGTGCCTGAGGACCAAAGCTAATTAATTTTAATTAACGAAGAATATTCTAAAAAACTAACGGTAAAAAATAAATTTTATAATTTTTTTATATAAGAAAAAATAATACAAGAATATTCTTTTTCTTAAAAAAGAAAAAGATAAATTATGTAATGTTAATTAAGACATTGCATAAAATCAATTAGTATTAAATGTTAAATCAAACAAATCTTTGTAATTGAAAATTAATACTAAAGTAGCATCCTGAGCATGCAACTTACTATGGGATGCAACTTACTATAAATAGTAAGTTGCAATCTCAGGGTGCAATGAGGCTATTTTTATACATAATTTTAAACATAAGACTAAACTAGATATAAACATATCAAAAGGGTCAAACTTGGGATTAACCTTCCTTCGAAGATTAAAGATATGATCTTCTTCTTCTTTTTTTTTTTTTTTTTTTTTAAAAAAAAATCGATATATTTTAATCTCTGATGTGTCTCGAATTCATGATCTCAAAAATAGATACCAATTGAATTATGTCTTCTTGACGTAAAGGATATCATAAAATTTAATGAATAATATATATATATATAATTAGTGGTCCAACAGCTAAAGCAATTATTGAATCCAAATGCATCTTGTTTAACTAATCTCTAGTATATCTGTATATGCATTGATGATTACGTTTTCAGTGTCAAGTGGAATATAAAAACAATTCATATGGCCTACAAAATATTATTGCTTTTATTAAATCTAAGGCCATAAAATCCAAATGAGTCATTAAAGATTTTCTCGTGTATTTTCTAATTGGCTCTTGTCTGCACTTAATTAAACTAGCTCATCTAGGGGGAATTTATAAATTTTTTTTTTTTTACTATTCAATGGGCACTTTAAGCCTTATTGACTAATATGAAATTGAACAAGGTCTAACTTATTTTTTCGGGAAAAAAAAACTTTTATAATATTTTTTTTTCATTCACAAATAAGTTCGAACTCGATCGAGATATGGCTCAAGGAGAACCAAACTCCTTGTCGCTTACCAAGAGACTGCTCAATGCTTCGTAGTGGAGCTGATATACAGTTAATACTTTTGCATTGAATAGATTTTTATGTTTAACGTGACTTGAACTCATAATTTCTTCAATTTTAAGTAAAACTACTACTAACGAACTTATATTTTCTTGTCAAATTATAAATTTGTTGGATGGTGGAAACGGAACACTGATAATAAAAAGTGATGAAAAGAGATAACTATAGAAAAAGAAACTATAAGAAAAGGAAATAGGTAAAGTGAACACGAATCCTGAAAGAAACTATAATATGATTTTTTTTTTTTTTCCCCTCCTTATTCTCCACATAAATTTTGTTCTCTAAATAGTACCAAAAAAAAAAAAAAAAAAAACGAAAAAAACACCTAAATTCATCAATTATGGGAGAAAAATTATTAAGTACATAATTAGTTTAGTTATGACTTTATATATATATATATATATTTTTTGAAGGAAAAAAAATTTAAAAATGAAACGTTTTGGTCAAATATTGCTGCACTTTTTGTACGTTAATTTTGTTAATATTTCTTATGCACTTTCAATTTCAGTCCCAAAACTAATCCTCAAAGTGATTTAGATCGAAGAAACTAAATAAATCTTTAATATATATATAGTTTCTTTAATTAATAAAAATTAATGAAATTGAGTGAAAGAAAATTTATTTAAATTAACTAAATTGTATTCATATATCAAGTAATTATTTCATAATATTTCTTATATATTCGTAATATAGATGGTTAAAATTTTACTAACAAAATATATTCATTTATTGATGTTTTCTTTTAATGCACTTATAATTAAGTATTTTATAACTCATGCTTATTAATTAATTATTCTCATTCAAGAAACTAAAGTCAAAAAATATTTTAATCTTTTCAACTAATGTCTTAAAAGATTTATTTTATTATTTATAAAAAGTAAAAAGAAAAAATTAAAAAAAAAAGAGTATTATTAATCGAATATATTTTATGCAATTATTTAAAAAAAAAAAAAAAAAAAAAACAATACTAGCACAAATTTAGATTTTGCACAATTTGTATGAGTGAGAGTGATACAAGGATTCCAAACATTGACATGAGTTTGCGTATTATATGTATATATATTAACTCATCCCGACAAGCTAGGGTAACTCAATTTATAGTACTAATTAAAAGGATATGAGTTTGACCAAAAAGTTATGAGTTAGAGTCAATTTGAAGGTAAAAAAAAAAAAAAACCTTAAACTTAAAAAAAAAAAAAAAAAAAACTCATCTGTGTGTGTTGACCTAACTAGAAACGTGTTTATATCGGTTTTCCTCGAGATGCCGATTCATCTAAGATCTATATATATACTTTTTTATTTTTTTGATGTAAAAATGATGAGTGGAAACAACTTCAAGTGCCATTGATCTATATATATTCCTCCTTCCCCAGCGTCTTAATTCTTCAAAATTCTGTGGCAGAAATTCAAACCTTAAAAAGGTACAGTATATGTATATATATACACAGAGAATATATGGCTTCCCGAAAATCCATTTCTAACTTTCGTTTTGGATATTTTTCCATCAGAAATCTTGTTGGGTTTTTAAGCTTGGTTAACAAAACTTTGATACCAATCAATAGATATATAAATAATGAGAAAAAAAGACGATACAAGATTTAACGTGGAAAAGCCCTATGAGGGAAAAACTACGGGACCAACACCGAATAATTTTATTATCAATGAAAAGAAAATACAGTGATTCATGTGCACCTAACAATTTTTGACATATCGGAAATTGGAAATTGTAAGAAAACTCTCTATAGTTTTCTTCTCTACATGCACACCCCTTAACTAACCTACACCTACAAGATCCAGTAGGATCTACCAAAATAAAGTTATGACCCAATCTAGAGAGATACACTCTCTACCTATTTATAGATAGATGGCATCTTATAACTTTTGACTTCTAATTGTTGTGGGACTGTAAATATAGTTATCTAATAACATTATTAACAATTTTATTAGGAATAGAACTTTAAATATGTTATATATTTGAATCCTATTAGGAATGCAAGACAAAAAAGCCTAACAATCTCCACCTTGAATTGAATTCCATCTTCAAGTCAGCATTCCATCTTGCATCTTCGACTTGCTGCAGGATTTCACCTCACACCTTGTAGATGACTATCTTCATACTTTTCTTGCATCATTCAGATCTCCCAGCCATGTCTAATTTCCAGAACTCCACCTCACGGTTGGAATTCTCAAAAAATCAAATATCCATATATAGAGATTGTGAGGAAATCTCTACATATAACTAAATCATCTAACCACTGTAGATCTACCTGCTTAATTTAGATCCACCGTCGAGGTTCATAACCTGTTCAATAATGGTGTAAAATCGTGTACGTAATTTATTGTGTTTACCAATCTCTTACCAAACTCAAAGATTAATGTTATTAAAATTCTATTGACCCATATCTTTTCCGAAAGAGATATTTCTTAATCTTCTAAATCACCATTATATTCACAAGGATAATGATAAGCAACGCTTTTCTCCTATCAAAGGCCCATGATAATCAAGCTCCACTCTAAATTACTATTAACCAATAAGTGAATACAAAAGAGTCTCAATCAAATAGATTGAAAATACAACCCCAAAGAAGTAATAAACATCACAAAAACAAAGAGATGAGAAAAATGAATAGAATCACCAAAAACAGAGTTCTATATTGCGAAACTAATAGCTTCAAATCGAACCATTGAAATATAATCTCCACCGTTCAGATTCAAGAAAAACATCTTCTTTACATGTTATCAAAACTTCAGCCCAATTGTAGGTGATTTGACCACCCAAACGTCTAAACAAAACTGACTGCCAGTTTGAAAAACAAAAAATTCTGCACAACTTCTTTCCTTATCTTTCTCCCTCTCTTGGCTGCCCTGAACTTTCTCTACCTCTACTATCTCTCCAAAGAGGTTACTTATATAGAGGGTTTATAAGATCATAACCTCCATAATGTGGAACTCTGATTCCACTTGCAAATGATGACAAAAAGAGACAACACAAAGATTTAACTGGAAGAGCCCTATAAGGGAAAAACTATGGTACCAACACCGAATAATTTCATTAGCAATGAAATGAAAAGCATGTACTGCGATTCATGTCTACCTAACAATTTCGACATATTCGAAATTGTAAGAAAACTTTCTATAGTTTTCTTGTCCACATACATATCCCCTAACTAACTCACACCCACAAGATCTATTAGCATCTACCAAAATAAAGTTATAACCCAAATTTAGAGAGATAAAGTTTCTATCTATTCATAGATAGATGACATCTTATAACTTTTGACTTTTAATTGCTGTGAGACTGTAGATATAGTTATCTAATAATATCATTAACAATTCTATTAGGAATAGAACTCTAAATATGTTATATCTTTGAATTCTATTATGAATGCAGGAAAAAAAAACCTATTTATAAAATGCTTTACTAGTCAAGAATCAGATATTCTTTACATAGTGAAACCTCCCAAGCAATGACCTTGATGAAGTAATGGCCACGGGCGTCACAAAAGCAAAATACAATAATATTTCCGGTGATCAGATCACTTTCGTCATGAGCAGCAGACAAGTCGAAGTTGCTGGAATTCGCAGTCCCGCTGGCTATACGGTGTGCGTGCTCTTTCGAAGCCTGCGAAGGAACGGCTCGCAGAGGTTCCCCCGGAAAACCTCATAAAAAGCGTAGTCAGTCGTGAACATGTTCAGCTCTTTGATTGAACGCCAAAATTTGTACTCTGATAATTATTTTTGTGATTAGTTTCATCATGAATATTGAATCATATATACATATATATATATATATATATACATATTTCTTTTCTCTTTGTTACAATATTGTTTTCTTGTTTTACAATAATCAGAAAGAGATTTCCATTTCACAACCTTTAACCAAAGAAGAAGTTCTCCTAAAACTATATTAGAAGATGTGAAGTCTTGGGACAAGCACACAGACACTTATGCAACTATGACATTTTTTTCATTTTTTTATTTTTATACAAAAGTGCAGAGTCGGAATCTCATGTTATACACTAAGGAAGGGAAATTTTTTACTTTAGTCCCTTAATAAGTTTCTTCAGATTGGTCTTAAAATTTTAATTTCATACAAATTGATGTTTTATCTATTTTTGATTTTCAAATTAGTCCTTCCGACCAAAATTGGCCAAAATCAGGTCACTTTACTGACATATTTAAAAGGGTATTTTAGTCATTTCATATTAGGAAAAACAAGTGGAATAAATATATTAAATTCATTCTCATCCTTTCCCTCTTCTTTCAATTAGGGTTTAAATATCTATTCTACTTTTAATATATCACTTTCATTTTATTTTTTTTTTTAAATAGATATGTTAGTAAAGTGACCGGATTTTGATCAATATAGATAAAGAATTAATTTGTATAAAATTAAAATTTTAGAACCAACACGAAGAAATTAGTTAAGAGATTTTTCGCGAGTACAATGCTAAATAATTGACCACAAACAAATTTATAATTGTTTGGCGGACTAGCTAATGCAAACTGAACAAGTGTTACCATTACTTTATAACATTTTAAATTATATTAATAAATATATATATACATATATGAGGATAAACGGCCTTAATTACATAAATTTTATTAACTAGG
Source organism: Marsdenia floribunda (assembly GCA_035583425.1). Lineage (NCBI taxonomy): Eukaryota > Viridiplantae > Streptophyta > Magnoliopsida > Gentianales > Apocynaceae > Marsdenia > Marsdenia floribunda. Next base: position 13,108 of record JAXGGT010024259.1, read on the forward strand.
TCCCTCAGCTGTTTTCGTAAGCAATTAAGTCCCTTTAACACTATTACGTTATCATTATAGGTCATCAATTTTACAGTAATTTTAAAGAGATTTAGTTAACAAAATTTCTTCGAAAACAAAGATCCCATTAACTAAAATAAAAAAAATAATAATTAAATTAAATTAAAATACCTAATTTGCAAAACATTTACAAATTATCCTTTTAAAATTTTGAAAATTAACTATTTTTCTATTTTTTTTCAACCATGATATAGCTAAAAGATCTTGTATCCCAAATGGTCTTCCTCAAAGACCCTTTGGTAAAGTACCTGCAAAAGATGGGGGAAATGAGTTTATCCCCCAAAAAAGCTCCGATACTTAAGTTAGTAGTCTGTCCAATAATAAGGTCAAATTCCAGAACAAAGGAATTAAAAGCACTTACCTTTTTTGGGAGACATTAATTATTTATATAGGAGACAAATCTTCAAACAGTTTAATAGTTTTCCAATGTGGGATTTATATAATCCCAATGTAAAATCTCTTAAGGGTAAAGAAGTTAATTAGACTTATAATTAAGCATAAATAATTATATATTTATGCCTATATACACCACAAGCCCTCCCTCCCGTTTTTTTTTTTTTTTGCATTCGGCTGGATTTACCAAAAGGTAATGTGAAAAGTATATTAGAAGTGTTAAAAGAGATCCGGACAATAGATCCGGTCAATAAGCTTTCGGAGAAAAATCGAAACATTTTGAAAGGAAACGTCATGTCTGGAACACAACATTTTTGCATATGTCAAGGGTCGTATGCTGATGTGGCGCCTTGAATATAGAAAATAATAATTGAAAAATATGAAAAGTTACGATAGCATTTAAGAGGAGATAGAAATAATGTCGTATCAGAAGTACAAAATAGAAAAGGAACGTTTTTAGAAAACACTTTGGCGTTTCGTTTTTTGCATTCTCTCTGCATTTTCTCTCATCAATAGTTTTTCGGCGTTTCTATCTGGGCATTATTATGGCTGGGAATTTTGGTTTTTTTGCTTGCATTTTGAAGTGGTTTGTTCGTTGAAGAATGTGGTGACTAGTGTTGTGGAGATAAAGATCGGTAAGTTTTAAGCATGCTTTGAACAATGAGTTGTATGCAAAGGATGAAAAAGTACAGTGGCTTGAATATGGAAAAATGTTGTTTTAACTTTTCTAGAAAAAATATATGTATATGGGCGTATGAAGTGTTTGAAATGAGTTCAAATTGAGGAAAAATGATATTGAACATGTATAAACAAATTAGATGATACATGTATATATATGTATACAAGTGTTGTTCTGGGTTTTGTTTAAGTTATGTGTTTGAATATATGAATAGATGCAAAAAGAACTAATAATAATGTTTGTGTTTTGATTATGATTGTAGTGAATAGTGCTAAAATTTGTGTTTGCATCTAGCTTGAATCAAAACTAATAATGGCTCCTCGTAAACCTGCAAGTAAACTTTCGGTCATATCTTTCGTCTGAAGAGTTTGTTTATATTTAATATATGGAAATAGAAATGGCTGCAACTAATGAGATTCTAGGATCGTCTGATAGTCAGTTTCTAGATACAGAAATGGAAGTGGAGAGGTTAGGTCTGGTGAGGGAAGGAAATAATTTTGTATGCATCCGATACCGAAGCTAAGGGTGGAATTTGATTTTCCATACGTAGAAGAAAATGTAGTGGCCGAAGGGTTAAATTATCGACGACCATTATTGAAGATATGCCCAAGAGTGAAGGCAGCACCGAGGAAATTGGCAATAGACGAAGGGCCAAATCCAGAAGTACCTCAATATATGACGCAAGTGTCTAGATGTACAAATTTAGATGAGATAAGGGATTACTATAGTTTTCCAGTTGCCTATCGGACTATCTGTCCAGGATCGGAAGGAAGGATCCATAGGCAGCTGAAAGGGGCCATTACAACATACGTGGCTCACTTGAGAGCAAGGTTGCGATTTCCACTACATCCCATATTCGAAGATATAAGCATTTACTATAACATTCAGTTTGGGCAATTAGAGCCAAATGTAATTAGGACGACAGTAGGATTTTTAATGGCATGTCGAGCATTCGGTTGCCAAGTTAGTTTAGAGTTATGGAGGCGGATTTTTAATCTTGGAAAAAATTATACTACTGTACAGGTTAGAAGGTTTTTTTATTTGATCCGAAGGAATGCTTGCCCTGCAATAACGGGTCCGTCTAGTATACATTCGTGGAAAGATGAATTCTTTTATGTTAAGAATTCAGCCATCAGAAATTCTGGTATGTGTGTTGAATGGAATAGGAGCAAGAATCTGTGCAACGAACTGCCTACGATGAAAGGAAGTTATTTGCAAGAAGAAGAAGTATTGAATAAATTTTTTTTCGACTTGGTAATCGGCGCTGATTGGCTGAAGGAATTAATGACATACTCTGAGTTAGAGTATGGGACCTGGTTGGACATCCGACTCTTAAGTATATGAATAGTATATAAAGAGAATAGAATTATTATAATAAAGAAAACTAACTTATACGAATTTCCTTTATGCAGGAAAATCTCTTGTTTCCCGGATGCTTTCCGGTGGTTCTTCCAGCAACCGGAAGAAGGGTGCTGCATATGCTACTGGTAAGCTTTATATATGTTAATTTAAAATTGAAATGTTGTTAATATGTAAAGATTGATAAGAAAAAATGTTATGTGTGCAGGCGAAAGGCCAGCTACAACTGTGACTGTTGCTGCACCAGAGGTGGTGTCAGATCTTCCACCTCCGATTGTTCATTTAGATTTGGAAGATTCCAGCAGCGTGGACCATCAAAGTCTTGCTCTACGGAATCAAAGGAGGTTGGAAAAACAACCTATGGTGGAAAGCAGCAGGAAAAGGAAAACTCTAGCGGGGGCTAGTGAAGGACCAGCTTCCGGGGAAGGAGAACAAGATAGTGAAATATTCTGGCCAGATTGGAATATTAAGATAACAGATTCGATTACTACTCCGGAGGTTGCAGAGGAATTTTAATGAAATGCATACCTCCGGTGGATGTTGATGCTTTGCAAGATCAAACAAATTCGAATTTGATTCACGTGAAGATGTTGCGAAGGTATCAGGTAAAAATGAATGTGTTTATAATTATACGTTATATGAAAATAGAAAATGATAAAATGAAATGTATTGAGTAAGTGTTTATTTGTAGGCAATGGCATTGATACCTGAAAGTGTTCGTTGGTTTGTATTAACTCTTTGGAATAACAATCGGCTGCGTGAAGAAAGAGAGAAAAATATGCTTGAGTTGGGGCAATTACACGTGGCCAAAGATAAAGCTGAAGCTGACTTGGAGAGTTTGAAAAAGAAATATGCTGAACTTGAAAGTACTCTGGCTTCAGCGGAAGAAAATTTAAAAAGAAAAAAAGATGCCCGCATTAAGTGGGAGGCTAAGGCAAATCGGCTGTCTAAAAGATATGAGACAGCCGATGGCCAAATCAATAACGCTACATCAAATGTAGTATTGACAGCTTTCTTGCAAGATGACAAATGCGCGACAATCTTTTCAATCGTGTGAGTCAGCCGGTAGCTGTTGAGGCTTTTAGTTTAATGGAGCAACAAGTGCAAGAGGTATATCTAGACTACCGACTTCCGGAAGATCTCCAAGTTTTGGCTGAAGCTGCAAAGACCAACGTGTATCTCTGGGATGGTGGGGATTTTGATTTGGGAGAACTCACCAAACCATTGCCTGGGGATGATGAAAAAGAAGAGGAAGGTGTAAATGAAGACAATCAAACAATGAAAACGAACCTTCCGGAGAGTTCAATGCAATTAAATGTAGATTAATTAGCTATTGTTATTGTAATAATTAAGAAGATGCTTTGGAATTTTGAACGATATGGTATGTAACCTATATTTTCGTATTGTAATGAATATATTTTTGTCGAGTATTTATCTGAATGACAATGGATGTGAATATACTTTGTTATTTTTGTCAAGTATGGAACCGAATGTTGAAATCTTGAACTGGTTAATGAACAATGTAAAAATTAGTTTGGCAAGTATTAGACCGAATGTAGAATTTGGTAATGTATTATAAATGTAAAGATAAAAAATTAATAAATGGAAATGAAATAATTTCATTAATAAGAATTGGCTAATACAAAGAATGTTAATATTCAGAAATTTGTAAAAAAGGCTAAGAGAAATATTAAGGATAATATCTCTTTAAATTCTGAGCATTCCAAGATCGGGCAATAACTTGTCCGTTGGTGTCTTGTAACCGGTAGCTGTCATTGTTATTAACTTTGGAAACAATATAAGGACTTTCCCAAGTAATGTTAAGCTTACAGTTAGGATCTTGTCTACTAACTTCATTCCTCCGAAGGACTAAATTACCAACAACTAAATGAGGAGGGTTCACCTTTCGATTTTTATAAGCTGCCAATTGCTGTTTGTAATGATTTTCTCGAGATGCTGCATTTGTTTGGAGGTACTCCAAGAGAGTTAAATTCTCAGCAATTTTTTGATCATTCCATTCGGTTGAAAAGTTTTCCAAACAAAATGAAGAACTGCCAATCTCCACCGGAAGCAAAGCATCTGTGCCAAAACATAAATTGAAAGGACTTTCCTTAGTACGTGAATGAGGGGTTGTGCGGTAAGACCACAAAACACTGGGCAATTCATCAACCCACTTTGTTTTAGCATTGTCAAGCCGCTTCCGAAGGCCTTGAATGATTGTCCGGTTTGTCACTTCTATTAAGCCATTGGTCTGTGGATATCCAACAGAAGTAAATCGATGGTCGATTTGTAATTCTTGGTAAAAAGTCTGGAACTCTCGAGCTTCAAATTGTTTTCCATTATCAGTTATTAAAATTTTGGGAATGCCGAATCTGGTAATAACTTCGTCCCAGAAGAAATCTTTGATCTTTCGGGCCGTTATAGAAGCGAGGGCTCGTGCTTCGACCCATTTAGTAAAATTGTCGATTGCAATGACAAGGAATTCTTTGCTTCTAGCTGTCTTTGGAAAGGGACCAACAAGATCTATACCCCATTGACAGAAAGGAATGGGATTGCTCAATGAATGAAATTCTACTGTCGGAAGATGATGTATGTTGGCATGCAATTGGCAACTGACACACTTTCGAACAAGATCTGTAGCATCCGTTTCTAAAGTTGGCCAAAAATATCCAGCTCTTATAACTTTGCTGGCCAGACTGTAAACACCAATGTGAGCACCGCATATGCCCTCATATACTTCACGGAGGACATAGTTTCCTTCATCTAAAGTGATGCATTTAAGTAAAAGCCATGAAAAATGACGACGGTACAAAGAATTATCAAGAATGACATACCGAGAAGTGAATGTCCGGATATGCTTTGCCATAATGGAATCTGCGGGAAGTGTACCATCCTTGATGTAGGTTATAATAGGATCCATCCATGATGGATAATTATTGATGGAGAACAATCGTTAAGTCAATGGATTTTTGAGCTAAAGGTTCTATCCATGTTCCGTCGATATCTGCACCTTAATGAAGTTTAGATAAAAAATCAGCTTCTGTATTGTGCTTTTGGGATATGTGTTCAACCCAAATGTATGCAAAATGAGAGAACAAAAAAAGAAACTAACTCTAAATATTTTTTCATATTTATTTCTTTGGCATCAAAATCGTCATTTATTTGTCCAGCAACAACTTGGGAATCAGTTTTTACTAGGAGGTTCCAGATCTGCAAAGAACGAGCAATGTTGAGCCCGACAATAAGTGCCTCATATTCAGATTCATTATTGCTTATTGGGAATATATACTTTAAAGCATAGTAAAGTTTGGTACCTTCCAGCAAAGTTAATGCGAGTCCGAGCCATCAACATTCATGGTCCAACAATCCTGCAATGGAGGAATATGAGTGTCAAGAATAGGGACAAGTTTGTCAGAAGAAGTTGTACACTCAATTATGAAATCTGAAAGTACTTGACCGTTTATTATCTTTCGGTTAGTGTATGTTTTGTCATACTCTGAAAGTTCAAGTGTCCAACGCATCATTCGGCCACTAACATCCGGTTTATGAATGAGTTGTCCAATGGGAGCGTTGGTATGCATTATTAGTTTGTGTGCCAAAAAATATGACTTTAACTTCTGGGCTGTCACTATAAGTACAAAAATATGTTTCTTCAAGGTAGAATACAGATATTCGGCTCCTTGAGAACATGGCTAGCGTAATAAATAGGTTTCATGCTTGAACCCCGAAAGGCGCATAAAATAGAGCTGACAGCCGTAGAAGAAGTTGAAGTGTATAAATGGAGGTCCTCTTCCGGCTGTGGGGGAACCAACAGTGGGGGGAAACTAACTGTTTTTTGATGTGCTGAAAGGCACTTTCACATTCAAAAGTCTAATTGAAGTGTTTTGAATTCCGCAAAAGCTAATAAAAAGGAAGGGATGTTTCCCTAGCCTTTGAGAGGAATCGGCCCAAAGCAGTTATTCGGGCGCTAAGGCGCTGAACCTCTTTGATGGTGCAGGGGGACTAAAACTTTTGAATAGCATCAATCTTTGATGGGTTGGCTTCAATATCTCGTCGAGATATCATGAAACCAAGGAATTTACCCTCTTGAACACCAAAAGAACATTTGGCTGGATTCAATTTAAGGCCATATATAATATTCAAATGTAGAAAAAGTTTCGGCCAAATCATCCAAAATATCAATTTGGGTTTTTGATTTGACCAAAATATCATCAATGTAAGATTCAATGTTTCGGCCTAATTGTGACTAGAACATTCGGTTGATTGCATCCTGGAAATCAGCACCAACAATTTTTAGGCCGAAAGACATTCAGGTGTAACAGTAGAGTCCTTCGGTAGTGGCAAAAGATGTTTTTTCTTCGTCTTCAATGGCCATTTGGATTTGATGGTATCCATTATAGGCATCTAAAAATGAAAGTAAAGCATATCCGATAGTGGCATTGACCAACTGATCAATTCGTGAAAGTGGAAAAGGCTTTTTTGGAATGGCTTTATTGAGTGAAGTAAAGTCAATACAAACTCGCCATTTTCCACCTGGTTTTGCATGGGACAATGATCGGATTAGCTAGCCATCGAGGAAATTGGACTCTACGAATGATATCAACTGATAAAAGATCTTGAACCTCTCTTTTCAAGACTTCTTGTTTGGCCGGAGGTACGATTCAGCGTTTATGAACAATTGGTTTTGTATCCGATGGAATTCCAAGACGATGTTCAGAAAATGACTGAGGGACTGAACCCAAATCAGTTGATGACCATGCACAAACATGTTCGAACTGTGCAATCAAATCAAGGAGTTGAAATTTGAGTCTGGTGGGAAGGGAAGCACTAAGTTGCACCTTTCAGTCAAGATAAGCGACATTAATCTAAAATTCTTCTAAAGTGGCGAAGGGTTCCATTCTCTCGGTCTCATCCTTTTCGACTTCAACCGGAGGTGGTTCTGACACTAGAGGGGGAACTAGGGAAGCTTGGTAACAAGTTTGGACAGTTTGAATGTCGCCTTTAATGGACCAAGGGCTTGAAGAAGATAGGACGATCAGCTCATTGGTGAAAGTGGAGACTTGAGCTTTCATGGCATTTAAAGCTGGACGTCCAAGGATGATATTATAAGCGGTAGGGTAATCCACCACTAAGAAAGTGAGATTCTGCTGCTGAATGTCTGATTTTGGACCCCATTGCACATCCAGATTAACTGTGCCCATACTATAGTTGTAGTTCCAGAAGATGGAAGCTGCATTTGTTGGAAGACTTGGTAGTAAAGTATGTTGGCAGAACTACCGGTATCGACCAAGATGCCCTTAACGAGGAAAAATCCCACCTGCAAGGACGCTACCAAAGGTATGTCATCATTAAGGGAACAAGAGAAATCAGATACCTTCTGCCGTTTGTTGGAAAATGCCGAAAGGCAAGGTTTGCCAGCAGCTATGACATGTATGACTCTTGGCGCCAAATCCGTTTGAGTCGTATGTTGTTTTGCTGCTGGTGCTTGGGTTTGCTGGAGGTATTCAATCAGAGATACTATTTTAATGGCTGAATCTAATTGCCACTTCAAAGAGTAACATTCCTCTTTAGTATGGCCAGTGTCTTTGTGGAAATGACAGTATAAATCTGGATTTCAGCGTTCATAATTGGGCATCATGGGTCTTGGTGGTCGAATGATACCCAAACTTTGCACTTTTTGTAGAATCAAGGTACGAGGGGCATTTAAAGGGGTGAAATTGGAATTGCGGAATTGACCAGATCTAGGAGGTCTAGAATTATTATTGTTTTGATTGTGATTGTTATGGAAACATTTGTTGTTGTGTTGGCAGTGTTAGGACTGCTGTCCAGAAGGTGTAGTTGTGTTTTGCTGGGGTGGAGGGTTTTGGGAAATTGGAAGTTGGGAAGAAGGTTGATTCGGCTGATTATCCTTCTGAGAATGTGGTTGAAGGCCACGATCTTGAGGAGGCTGGTATGAACTGGAACTAGAAGTAGAAGAAGGATTGCTCTTGTTCTTATTGCAGCGATTGAAGTGAGGGTCCGACTTCAGAGATTCTTCCTTCTACAGCTGTCTGAGTTCTACTTTGGAACGCTCAAGTTCTTCTGCCCGAATCCACTTACAGACTTTGGCAAAAAGATCTTGAAGAGTTTGCGGCTGTAGTGTGTTCAGTTTGGAGGAGTATCGGCCAGGACGAAGACCATTGATAAAGGCTTCAATGTATGTAGCCTCCGTACAATTGTAAACATGATGCGTTTCTTGATTGAAACGTTTTTGATATGCAGCCAATGTTTCATCTTTTTGTTGCCGATTGTTGTGAATATGGATGCGTGGCTTCTTTTATGTGCGGCTACCTGCAAAATGCTGCAAAAATTGCTTACCAAGTTGAGCAAATGATGATATGGATCCGGTTGGGAGAGTGTCGAACCAATCTCAGGCTTGTCCCGTTAAAGTAATAGGAAAACATCGACAAAGAACCATATCATTAGCACAATGCATGACCATGAGAGTAGTAAAATGCTTGATGTGGACTTCCAAATCTATGGAGCCATTGTACTTTTCAAAAGTAGGAATCTTGAACTTGTTAGGGAAAGGAGCATCACGGTATTCCGGTTTCAAAGGGTTAGATTAAAAAATGTTCCATTCAATTTCCGGCTGCTGGAACTTAGGTAAAATAAGCTGCATATGAGCATATAATTCTTTGATTTTGGCATCAACTTCGAGAGTGGGGATCAAAGGAGTACTAGTAGTGTCCATAGAAATCTTTTTTAGAGTTGGAGAATCAAAACGAACTTGTGTTGGAGCTAGTGCAGTGGGCTTTACTGGAGCCGAAGAGGGGGGAACAACAGCAGGGATGGTAGGAGCTGTAGCAGGAGGAACAACATTGTGGACAAGAGGTGGAGATACATGCTTGCGATAAGCTTTAGTTTGGGGATTTGGTATGTCAGGGGCACCTTGGGCGGTAGATCCGGCTTCTTCCAGAAGCTTGGAAGTAGCATCAGAATCTGAACATTTCTGACGGAGGAATTCCTTGCCACGAGTAGGCGGAAGACCTATCTGTTCACGAAAGGTGTTGGTGCCAACACTTTCATCAGCTGGTGGTTGCTGAGCCGGTTGTTTGCCATAATCATGACTGTGAGAAGGGCCGTAAGAAGCAGATTATAAAGGTAGATCCTTTGAACAAGGAACCGACAGAGGGATGTGGTCAGCTGGGTGAGGGCTAACATAACGATGAGTAGCTTCTAGATGCATTTGATTGGGTCCAGATGGATGGTTTCCAGAAGGATTAGCAGAAGGGGGAGTAGGACGACGGCTAGTAGTCATGTAAAGGAGAGAGGGAGTGAGTTGTTTTTAGAAATAACAAAAATGGTGGGCACCAAAATGATGTAGTCGAAAGGTCCTGTATCCTGAATGTGACCTGGCCGAATGGTCTTCCTAAAACACCCTTCGGTAAAGTACCTGCAAAAGATGGGGGAAATGGGTTTATCCCCCAAAAAAGCTCCGATGCTTAAGTTAGTAGTCTGTCTAATAATAAGGTCAAACTCCAAAACAAAGGGATTAAAAGCACTTACCTTTTTTGGGAGATATTAATTATTTAATTATATAGGAGACAAATCTCCAAATAGTTTATTAGTTTCCAAATATAGGATTTAGATAATCCCAATGTAAAATCTCTTAAGGGTAAAGAAGTCAATTAGACTTATAATTAAGCATAAATATTTATATATTTATGCCTATATACACCAAACCGCAAATTCAATTATCACCTTAATAACTCAAATATTTTTAGTATTTTATATAATCTATTTTTATTTAAAACATAGTTTTGATTTCTCATTTTTTTTTCTTCAAGAAGATATTTACAATAAATAAAACTTATGACTATAGACTATTAGACAAATCGACTGATGGTACTAATTTGGATTTATTTTGAATTATATAACTAAAGTTTAATTTTTATTTGAACAAGATATGGCTCTATCTATTACATGAAGCATAATATGGAGCACAAGCCATCGTGTGTATGTGTAATACACGCAAACTTACGCCATGTTAGTGGCTTAGCAATATATTCAATGGACACTAATTTCACACCACTAGAAAATAAAATACAAACAAAACCGTAGATTAATTCCAACTTCCACATAATAAAGAATTGGCTTCAACCCTAGTTTTTATGTATTACAGTAGATTTATCTATTAAAAGTTTTCTCTGACGTCCCGTTTGCCGTTCATACTACCGGCAGCGGGTGGCTATCTATGCATGTTCATATATATATAATGTTTGTGTGTGTTGGCTATTAATTACAGAACCTAGTTGTAAACATTGGAGGCTTTGGAGATCTATTTATTGTCAGCAGCTGCAAATTCTTAATCAGAGACATAATTCAGGGGTTTCAGACATTAATTTAACAGACTTCTTGATGACTCATATATATATACATATACATACATACATATATATATATATATATATTCTTCTTCTTCTTGTTCAACGCGTGCATGTCGAGATGAGCCAAAAGTAGTACTTGTCTGCAACTAAAATAATGTACCATGAGTTGATTAAGACGAGTGCAACTGCAATTTTCTTCTCTCTCCCTCTCGGGACAACTTTAATTTGTCTTCTTTCCTTTTGTCCAGAATCCAAATATATATATATATATATAGTCTTTTTATAACATATTTTGTTTAAAATTTTCCTTACTTTTGTATATTTTATTTTTATTTTTAGACTTAATTCCTCTGAATATGTTTTAGAAAATATGTCATTTTAATTTTTCTATTGTTTTGACAAACGAGTTTTTTTTTTTTTTTTGTAAATTTTAAGACACTTTGTATATATGACATGTCTTGGAAATTATCATGACCTTTTGCATCATAAGCTAGGCTTCTACCCACTTGTCTAAGCCTTCTTAACTTATTGTTATTCATTTTTTGATAATTGAATCCATATTTTATTTTTGATTAAACAAAGAGGTCATTTTAACCAAATATCAACAATTTTTTTTTCATGGGAGGTTATGTATGAAGCACGTATAAGTCATATGAAGGTCATTTTTGTCATTTAAAATCTCATTAACTAAACTCAAATCTTTATAGACTCTTATTTTGGTGACTAAAAATTGTTAAAATTAGTTGAAAGGATCCTTTTATCCAATTAAAAATAAAATATGGCGTTCATTATCCAAAAGTAAAATACAATGTCTCGTTTGTCCAAATAATCAAAATGTGAGAACTCAAATAGCCAATTTTCATTTGTAATTTATAGGGATAAATTTGTCTTTTTTGTCAATTTATGGAATTTAGATTCAATTAATGATTATATCCTACAAGATTTAAAAGATTTAAAAGATGTAGGAATCCAAAGTTAAATAGAATACAAATTGCAAAGACTCAATCTAATAAGGTGAGGCAATTCAAGGAGTAGGTTATAATGTAAAATACAAATGAATCAAAAATAAATATAACCAAGTATATTTTTTTTTAGTAATATGGACTGAAGTAGGTTATACATTCTCTCAATTTCATTAGTCATAGTTATAAGGCATCGGATCTTCCACATGTATTGTCTAAGATAATGATAAAATTAAAATATGTGTAAATTTAATTAATCTCAACAATTAATTAATATTGTTAACTTACGTTAAATTAATATTTATAACTTTTCAGAAAATAAAAATTATAATTACGTTAATATATATATATATATAAGATTAAGTTCTTTTTAGAAATGGAAAACAAGACCAGAGTGACGAAAAAGGAAAAAAGGGTGGAATAGCGTAGGGGATGTGGGGTAATTAGGCTTGATAATGGGTCTAATGGGTTTCGAAGTACTAGTTTTGTATTCGGATCCAATAAAATATTTTTGGACTTTTACCCTACCAAATACCCGTCGGGTCCAAAAAATTTATTTTCATACCTAATCCTATCGAGTTTGGGATCTGAATCGGATATATTCTACTCAAAATTTTATTTTATTTTTTAAAAAATAACTTAATTATTTTAAATTTAATATTTATATTTAAATAACTTGTAATATAATTTATATTACAATAAATTATAATATTTAAAATATAATTTAATTATATTAAGAATCGATAATTCATACAAATTAAATTATAAATTAAAATATAATACCTTAAAAATTATCAAAATTATGAAAAAAAAAATATAAAATTAAAATTAAAAAATAAATAATATATATATAACTCAATATATTCTTATTAATTTAATAATAAAAAAAAAAATCTTTCAAACACTTCAACACCTTTAATTCGGTACCGGAATCCTTCATGTGAGTTGTCAGTTATGAGTAGTATGGTTGGTGATTTATTTGGAATTCAACCTTCGCACCAATAATATGACAAACACTTAATTTACCCAAAAAAAAAAAAAAAAAAAAAAACATGACAAACACTTATATGTTATAAACAACTCAATAATATTATCTCCTTCAACATATTTTATGTCTACTTCACGAGTTTAAAATGTATTAATTAAATAAAGAATTTTAAACCCCTACTTAATAACGACTCAAAAATCTTTTAGGTAAACGATATCAAAACAATACTTTGGTAATTTTTGAATCATTCTTTATTCGGTTTGTAACTAAAAATAGAGTCTTTATACCTCCATGTGATTATCTGAGCTGCCTAAAGTAAATCACGTTCATATTCTAGAACTGTCTAGAAGCTTTTTGTTTTATGACATAGGAAACCACAGCCGCTACCCTTCGAGTGCACACTAAGTAAATTTCCGGGCCGAGCGCAATAGCCTGCAAACCACGCCAGCCTGATAAACCACACTGGACAAACCCTGTGTGACAGACTCGACTGAGAAGGTGTTGACAAGATTCAAACCAGGGACCTTGCGGTCGCCAGGCAGCCTGCTCCACCAACTCGGCCACCCCTTGCGGAGCATCTAGAAGCTATATTTTGGTACAAGTGGGAGGAGTGATGCCAAACCATATTTTGGATTCTTATATGAATCAAACATTCCCACACTTTTGTGGAACAAATTAAAAGAAGTTCTAATTTTTCTTTTTCTTTTTTTCTTTTTTTTTTTAACTCGTGTGTTTCTAAGACACTATAATTGTCGTAAGTCAGTTGATAGCAGCTTCACTTATAATCTAAGAGATCATGAATTCGAGACACAATAAAGATAAAATTGAGTCAAATTAAAAAAAGAAATAAACAAATAAATAAAAATACAATAATTGTATTAAAGGAAAATTCTCCGATTTAGTCCTTTAACTATTTACGTTTCCCTGAGTTAGTCCTATAACTTTAATTTTATTCAAATTGATCCTTTATCTATTTTCTATTTCCAAAATTGGTCCTCCCAACCAAAATTGACCAAACTTTGATCATTTTACCTACGTATCCATTAAATTAAAATGGTATTTTGTTCATTTTATGTTAGAAAAAAAAAGAAAAAAATGGAATAGATATATTAAATTTATTCACATCTATTTCCCTATTCTTGAAAAAAGTGAGTATTTTGGCTAAAATATTTAATCTATTCTATTTTTTTTCCTTTTTTTTCTAACATAAAATGAACAAAATACCCTTTTAATTTAATGGATATGCCGGCAAAGTAATCAAATTTTGGCCAATTTTGGTTCGAAGGACCAATTTGTGAAATAGAAAATAGATAAATGATCAATTTAGATAAAATTAAAGTTATAAGACCAATTCGGGAAAACGTAAATAGTTAAGGGACTAAATTAGAGAATTTTCCTTGTATTAAATTCGGACGACTAATTTTGACTCGAGAAAACAGGTAGGTGGAGCCAGAGGTACCCGACCTGTTCTCCACCTATCTCTCGTTATATATATATATAGATAATAAGCTTTTGAAGCAAAGCTACTGGAGAATGCACCACAAATTTATCAGGAAAGGATGGAACCTGCAATTAAACCTATTCTTTCTCTCTCTTTCTCTCTCTCTCTCTCTCTCACAAACCACTCACAGAAACTCGTCAAAGGGGTAATTAATTCTGATCGAATACATGGCAATTCTTGGCGTTAATGGCGTTCCTTCCCGTCTATGGATTCTTCCCGTGGCTGTCATAGTTTTACTTCAATGCATCAAGAAACTGTCTACTAAGAGTACTCCTCCTCCTCCAAACCAGCAGGATAATCAAGATCATCAAAAACCTTCTGATGATGTGAAGAACACTAATCCAGACCATAGACGACGCGCCCCTCTAAAAGGTCCTCCTAATAAAGGGTCAACTGGCAAACCTCATAATTAACTTGAAGAACTCTTATAAGCAAGAGTCGAATTCTAGGAATCTATTCGTTTCGTAGTAATATTCACAAGGTGATGTGGAGTTTAACCTGAGTTGAGGGTAGATTGATCCTATTAGGTGTATCTTCCTTCGTACTAGTATAAGCAAGAGTCAAATTATATAGGAATCTAATCTTTGTTTCGTAGTAGTATTCACAAATCATTTACTATTTGTGTCAAACTAAGACAAAAGTTTTTCTAACTGTCTTTCTATAAAATTGTTACATGTATTCAAAATAATAATAATAATAATAATTGATTAAATATATTAATGTCTGATAGGTATTAATGTTACAAAGGAGTTCAATGTTATTCTGCAAAATGATTGTTTAAATGTCATTTGAAAAGTAAGATCAAGTGGAATGGAATAATTTCTTTGGGTTTAAAAATAATTATATACAGACACGTCCTGGAGTCGATATGTGTCTTGACATGATGACTTGTTAGAATTTAAATATTCAATAAATTGATACATATATATATATATATATTAGATAATTATTCTCTTTTAATATTTTATAATTACTATTAATTATTTATTCTTTATTATATATTATCCACTTTTGTAATTGTTTTAGTCAGGTTAGAAAATTAAAATGTATTTATGATATTTTTCCTTAATACTTCTATAATTAATATTTTACAATTCATGCTTATTAATTATTCTCATTCAAGAAAAGAAAGTCAAAGGATATTTTAGTCTTTTCAACTAAAAGACACAAAAATTTTAAAACTCTTTTTAAAAAATGTATTTTATTATTTGCGACGAATAAAAAAAATAAAATGAAAAGAGTATTATTTATTGAATATATATATTTCAGGCTTTTATTTAAAAAAAAAAAAAAATAGCACAAATTTAGATTTTGCATAGTTTGTATGAGTGAGAGTGATACAAGGATTCCAAACATTGAAATGAGTTTGCATATTATATATATTAACTCATCTCAACAAGTTTGCATAATTTAGTTGGTAATAGTCAAGTTTATAATTAAAATGTTATGATTTGAAGCCTTAAAATAAAAAGGAGAAAAAAAAAAAAAAAAAGAAACTCATCTCTATGTGTCGACCTAACTAGAAACGTGAATCCGTTTTCCTCGAGATGCCGATTCATCTAAGATCTATATATATACATATAAATCTGCACACCAAGATATGAGTAAAAATGATGAGTGGAAACAACTTCAAGTGCCATTGATCTATATATACCTCCTTCCCCAGCTTCTTAATTCCTTCAAAATTCTGAGGCAGAAATTCAAACCTTAATAAAGTACAGTATATATATATACACACAGAATGGCTTCCCGAAAATCCATTTCTGATCGGGAATCAACCTTTTTATGTGCTAAGTAGGATGAATCTCTCCACTTCAAAATCTGAATCACCTGCAAGATAAGTCAATTGCCGGAGAAGGACTCCGACGATGACCCTCCGATGGTAAAGTCAGTTAGGATTCTAAGGAGATTCAATTATCAAAGTATATCAAAGATAGCAGGTTACCAGAATTAGATCAGAACCCTCCCAAAATGGAAGTTACCATTTATTTATGGATGAGAGAGCCCCAATAGGGAGAGGACACCTGTGTAGGAAGTACACCCATGCACTACACGCGACTGACAAGGGGCGTACTTCCTCTGCGTCGGTGTCAGGGGGTATTAATCGCCTGGTACTGGGCCAGACAGCGATATTTGGAATGAAGTCCGAACAGTGAAGCTAGTTACTGGGGTGCTCTATACCAGTTCTAGGCAGATCGAGCTCCGACTTGTTGTGAGGCCTCAGCGGTTCCCGAAGTGCGGTCTGATAGATGGCTTTCCACAGTTGCCACCTAGCCAACTTTATCCGGGCTGGCCCACTTAAATGAATTTTTACTCGTTGGTTTCCTTGAGTGTCCCCTCATTTCACAGTGAAAGGACCTTTCCTTTTGAAATGTCTGTCAGAAACCCTTTGCGCCTCTCACACAACTGTCATCATGAATAGCCGTCGTTCGATATTTGCGCTATTCTGGTTGAAGGGACACATTAACTGGATCGCGTCCCGCGCCTAATTATTAGCAGAGACACGTCACCTGGCATTTTGCACAAAACAAACTGAGTTTGGTGATTTTTCATTCATCATTTGAATTTCCTTTTTGGCAAACACAACTTTCCTCTATACTTTGAGCAAAAAGGTAGGGCAAAGAGCAGTTTCTCAGAGAACTATATTTCTTTCCTATTTCTTTCTAGAAATCACTCCTTCACTTTTCTGCCTTTCTCCAAGCCTGCTTTCTATATATGCATCATTCATCTTCATATCGATGAAATAAATATTCCTTAATTTTAAGGATGGTATGAGTAGTCACACTGTCGGCGAGACATATATCTTCATCCATTTTTTCAAAAAAATTTTAGGAGCGAAATTGTGTTAATAACGTATTATGAATAAAAGAAAATATAGAAAATAGAGGGAAATATATGAAACAGAAAGAACGTCTTGTAGAGAAAATATTTGCCAACAACATCTATTAAAAAGAATAAGACGTATTTATATATACAACTCTTGATGACTCTTGTTGAGAGAGTCAATAGGATTTAGGAAGTTAAGATATTCATATATATAAATAATATTTATAACAGTTACTACTTAATTGTTATAATATATTTTTTAGCTTAAAAGTCAATTTAGTTTCTGAACTTGTACCAAATTGACAATCGCATACTTGAACTTACTTTTGTGTCAATTGCATCCATGAACTAGACAAATTGGGGACAATGTCACCCTCCTTAACACTTCCATTAAGGGAATACCATTAACTTACTCACCTGTCACGCTCGAGTTGATGTGGTATGCCACGTGGTGTCCACTTGGCATAAAGGTCATGTAAGTAAAAAAGGAAAAAATTCACCCAACAACATCGAATTCGCACCGGCTATGAAATATCAACATGTTTCTTTTAGATTGGTTCAATAACAAAGAAATATAAGACCGAAAATTAGTATTGTTAAAAGCACGAGACCAAACTCGACCCCTCCCATTATCCGTTGCGATACACTCTCACCCAGCTTCATGGTCACACCGCCGTAGGAATTCCGAAGCGGATTGTCTTGATTTTTTGTGCTCCTAATGTTTTGGGGCTGTTTGATTCAAAAGGAAAACAACCCCCACTGGAATCAAAATCTTTAGTTGGATCGCTACCAACTACTCCGATTGAATTATATTCTGCGTCATTCATGGGCTAGGGTCCCTCAGCTCCTCCCAGTAATTCTTCACCCATTCAAAAGACCCGTTTAGCTGCGAGAACGGTGCCCCTCCAGAGTTTCCCATTCAAGTTTTGTATTGGCGTCGCTCAGCTTGTGGTAGGAGGCAAAGATCTTGTTCCTTGGCCTCAATAATGCGGGCAAGACCACTCTTATTCACATGCTTAAAGACGAGGTATATTTCTTTTTGTTTATTTTGATTTTTTATTTTAAAATTTTAATAAAACATTTGCTTTTCTTCAACTTCTGCATCGATTTTTGGATCCAATTTGACCAGTGATTCATCTTGATTTAGTTTTCAAAGACTAGTGCAGCATCAACCTACGTAGTATCCGACGTCGGAGGAGCTTAATTAGTATTGGGAAAACCAAGTTCAAAGCTTATGATTTGGGGTGATTTTTTTTTTTTACCTTGCATAAAGTGGATGACACGTGGAAACTACGAGGCATGCCATGTCAACTCGGGTATGACACACTGGCAAGTTAATGACACCCCTTAGCGGAACTGTTAAGGAGGATGACATTGACCCCAATTTGTCAAGTTCATAGTTGCAATTGATAGAAAAGTAAGTTCAGGTATGCAATTGTCAATTTGGTGCAAGTTCAGGGGCAAATTGGGTTTTAAGCCTATATTTTTTTAAACAAATCATAACAAAGAAAATTAATATTTTGTTTAATTTTACCCAAAAAAAAAAATTCCAAAAACACTTAGAAGTAAAAGCGTAAAGTGTCCCACGACACCTGAACTTTTTCGGATTTTGCACCTAAACTTTTTTTCGTCTCAAACTTGCACTCCAATTTTTTTTTTCTACCAAACCAACACTTCTGTTACATTTTTTGTTCAATGATAAAATTTGTTAAGTCATGTGCAGTTCACATGACTTTTTAAAGGGTAATTAGGTAAAAGAAGACTATTTAAAATTTTAATAGATTTAATTATAATAACTATAAAAATTTAGGGGCTATTGTTTAATTGTTTTTTAGGTTTTATTATTCTTCTTCTTCTAAGTTAGAATCGTTGCCATTGTTTAATCACCATTTTTTTTTTTTTTACAAAGGCGACGAAGATCATCGATTGCTCCGATATCTACTCTGGTAGCCTGGGCATTGCAGCTTCTTTCGGTGGTGATACTGATGATACTGGTTTCAACTTTTCTTCCTTTCTAGGACTGGTGGTGGTGGTGGTGGTGGCTTGTGGTTTTGACTTTCTAGGCGTAAGTGTCGACAGGTCTCGAGATCTGTTATTCAATTTCCTATTGGTAGGAGAGGGGCACAAAAGGCCTCTGACTCCATGGGAAGAATTGAAGTTCTGAGGTTTAGAGATGGGGAAAGGTAGAAGAGGAGGCTGTTGTCGCACAGAAAATGGAGGGTAAGATTGGTGGTGGGGTATGTTTAATGAACCAAAATTCTCAGATGGCCTGAAATTGAGGAGCGATTGGTCGTAATATTCTTGCCTTTCTTCTGGGGAGTTGTTTTGATATGGGACTCATTGAGAGAGATTTGTTGATCTAGGGAAGGATATTGTAACAGTACTGCTTCCATGGTAGATATATATAAGGGTATAAAAAAAAAAACTACTCAAGAAGAAAAAAAACCAATAAAAAAGAAGTAATGATCTGAAACAAATACGAATCAATGCACCCCAAGAAACGGCATCTGAAGAAGAATGATGATGGAGGTAGTAGCGGCGCAGCGGCAATACTTGGGTAGAAGAAGAGCATGATAAAACCCTAAAAAAATTTAAACAATAAACCCCAAATTTTTATAGTTATTATGATTAAATCCATTAAAATTTTAAATAGTCATCATTTACATAATTACCCTTTAAAAAGTCATGTGATTTGCACATGACTTAACATATTTTATCATTTAACAAAAAAATGTAACGGAAGTGTTGTTATGGTACAGAAAAAAAAAATTGGAGTGCAAGTTTGGGACGAAAAAAAGTATAAGTGCAAACACAGGAATCCGAAAAAGCTCATGAGTCATGGGGATAATTTACCCTAAATAAAATTAATTAAAACTTATTTAATATTATCGGTAATACAAAATAGATTAAGTTATTTATTTATTTTATCTATATATTAAAAATTAAGTATTAACATACATGGACTATAAAAATATAATATATTGATTTCTTCATTAAGACCACTAGGAAAATAAATCAATTATTTGACAAAGTTTTCTTGTTTTTTTTTTTTTTTTTTTTCTTTTTTTAAGAAATAAAATCACGTATTTCTTTAAAACTAAAAATATGGTGACAATAAAAGGCTAGAATTGTTGTACCTTTTAACCTAATTACTTCTATATATATATGCCACTTCAATTATGTGATGACCCAATAGGATTATATGTCTGGCAGTACCTATATATACTTAGTACTATTTTTTATTGTATAAAAAAATATATATATATTTCGAGTTAATAATGAACACCTAAGACAATACTAATATTTTATGATATATCTTTGTATACGTAAGATGTGGAATATAAGATATTACAAATTATATATCATCATATAAAACAAAGTGTGGAAAATCCAAAATCAGGGTTAATCGATGGAGTAGCTCATTGAAAACAACATTTTTCCTACCCACAATTTTAAGATATTGGAGTATTTTACTTGAATAATGCTATAAAGATCCAATAACTCTAACCTGAGAATTTCTAGTAATTGTATACTTTCTGATTCATATGATGTATAGAATTTGCGTGCACTTTTTAACAATCTATATATATATTTATATATGAAAAATTGGTGAATTTAGTGTTTAATGTTTATGTTTTTTGAGTAATTTATTTATTTATTTAGTAGGTCCTCAATGTATAATTAGAAGGTATATTTGGTCGATCCCTTCATAAAATTTATTGGTTGAGCAAGTCAAAATCTATTATATAAGTTGGTATCTTTATCAATTGATAATCTTGAAGGGATCTATAGGAAAGACCTTCCAAGTCTACAGAGACATGGCAGCACAAGGTCATTCCGAACATGAGTCGAACTTTATCAAAACTTCTCACTTGACAAATCAGATAGATAGACATATTTAAGTAAGAGGAACTGCATGATCACTTAGCTACCACCATTTTCTCACCTTCATTTTCATACATATATATATATATATAATTTGTTGCTGCTGTTGCATTAGGCAAAACCAAAGATACACGTGAAATATAATTAAATCAATAATATTACTGTCACGAAAACAAGTTATAGCACTATATATATGCATGGCCATGCAATGTATATATACATATATACTTAATCAACTGCATAAGTAGTGAAAGAAAAGCAAAAATTTTGAAGCCTTTTCTTTTTTTGTCCAACAATTAAGAAGAAGCTGATGGCTGATTCTGCTACCTCCAATTCTTGGTACTGCTTTCCATCAAGTCTTACAGGTCTTCTTTGCTGCTTTGGTTTAGAACCAAAGAATAATTCATCAGTATCTGTAAGCAATGCAGCATTTCATATCCTTTTTTTTTTTTTTTTTTCTCCTAATTCTCTCCAATTCGAACAAATTAAATTAATCAATGGTACGTGTTTCAATCTCGTAATATATATATAGTTATTTTATATATCCAAAATCACGTATAAAATTCAATTTTTATTAGAAAAATGAAGATTCATAATTATTGAACTTGTATTTTAATGTAAAATTATGTTACAATATATAAAAGACAGATCTAATATCTAGAAGATATATACTTAAATAATAATAGTAATTATCAGATAATAATAATAATAATATGTCTACAAGATAATGCTATATATATAATATCTATATGATAATTATCACAATTTTGGAGAGAAATTAAGTATGTTATATATTTACTGCTTCTTTTTTTTTTTTTTCTCATAGGAACAAGCAAAAACAGAAGAAGAGGTTCTCCCAGGTGTGCCTCAACTTATGGCAGATCCCGAAAGACCATCGGTTGATCCAAAGGGGCCGGGAAAGAGTAACTAGCTATATAGAACTGGTGCTTAAATTAATGCATATGTTAAGTTAGAAGTTATTTTAAAGATAAAAATTATATTAAGTGGACAAAATTAAATAATTTTTTTTTTATTACTCTTATTTTCAAATTTAACTGAAAATATAATAATTGTATGAAACATCAATCTGAGTACTAAAATTAGCCAAACTTACGTATTATTTGTTGTGATTCAAACTCATAATCTCTTAAATTATAAGTGAGGTTGTTATCAAATCGAGTTACATCCTATTGTCTATATATGGAGCATTAAATAAATAAAATAAAGAAAAATAAATGGTATTCAATTCCAACCATGATAATTCTTTGATTTATATAACCATAAAAGAGGGTTATTAGTCATTTTAGTTTCTAAACTACTTTTTATTAGCTAATTTAGTTATTTTCTTTATTTTAACTATTTTTATCTTTAAACTAAAAATATTTGGATGAATTAGTCCTTTCACCAATTTTAAAACAAGTAATTAATCACAAATCAATCGTTTGATATGCATCTTTAACTATTAAGAACAAAAGTAGAATTTGGTATTTGAATAAATAATAAATGATTTATTGAAAAGAAAAAAAAGTTAAGAAGAAAAAAATATTTTTGAAGAATTTATAAGTTTAGAGTTTAAAAGGATATAGTTACCGTTTGATAAATAAAGTAATAAATTTTTAGGCAAAATGTTACTTTTAATAACTAAACTTTTACGAAGTTCAACTTTAGTCCTCGATCCTTATTTGTAAAGCTTAAGGTCAGTAAACTTTTTATTAGCTTCAACTTTAGTCCTTTCTACCGACAAATTCACTTCTTTGACCAAATCAGCACCTACACCGGTTCTATGGAGTTGGTCAACTAATAAGGGGAAAAACTGCAAATTCAACTTTTTAGTAATAAAAAATTATCAAACCTCCTTCTCCAATTTTTTTCCCCTCCAATGAACCTTAAAATGGCTTCAAACCTCCATAGATTTGGGGGTAGAGTTATATTGCAGCAGATTCACACACACAATTGATGAGGACTAATTTATCTAAATAATTTTAATTTGAGAATGAAAAATAATTAAAAATTTAAAAAAAATACTAAATTAATTAATCAATAATAATTTAAGGATTAAAATGGCCAATAATGAGTTGGAGTTGCCGATTCTAAGATACAGAACCGAAGCCATGTGCTAGGGCTTGCCATGCATCATACGCTAACTCTTTGCCAATGATGTACGTGAACGCACTCTCGGATAGAGAGGATATGATCCACGAAAGGATAATTGATCACGCTAAAACCAGGAAGTATAGTTGGCGGTGTCTCCGTGTTCTGAATTTGAGCAGGAGGCCGAGGATCAGATCCAGTGATGAGGCCGGTCATGTTGTTGTAGTTTAGGAGAGGAATGAATTGAGTTTTTCAAGCCACATAGTTACGTGGACTAGAAAGTTTGATAGGCAGAGTGATGGAGGGTGCTGCACTTGATTGTGTTGCTTTAGTATCCTTGGTGACAGAGGTTGGAACGATGGCCATGGAGTGACGGTGGCGTGATCAAGGATGAGTAGGGTTGGCAGCAGTGACGTGTTTAGGAGGTAGGGTTTCTGGAGAAATTGATTAGGTATAATATTGGCTCTGATACTATGTTTAAGTTTGTAATAATCTATTATGATGATTGATGAATCGTACAATCATATATAAGTGATTGCAAGAGTATATATAATGATTACAAGAGTGTATACACGTATATAACTTAGGTAACTAATGATCCTATGTATATAACTAAGGTAACTAAAGATACTAGAGTGATTAGGAGAATCCCATGGAACAAGAGATAAGTACAAGCGGCTTATATAGAACAAGCCTAAATACATATCTCAACAGATAGAATACAAATTCCAAGACTCTCAGTTTAATAAGGTGAGGCAATTCAAGGAGTAGGTTATAATATAAAATACAAATGAACCAAAAATAAATACAACCCCAAGTATATATTTTATTAATATGGATTGAAGTGGGTTATAATTTTTGTATATCTTTAGATTCATATTGAATATTTTTTTTTTTTTTTTTTTTTATGACTCTTGAGTCTTGATTTTTTTTTTTTTTCTTTTTTCATAATTTTTGTCACAATCACATATGGAGGTATATTATATATATATATATACATATTACTTAAATCATACTATATTGTCTTTGTCTTGCAACTACCAAATATTTGCATTATTGAGGACAATGATTTGCCCTCCAATCACTAAGTATTTATTAGAATAATTAAGGTTTTTTTTCAAATTAGAGTTTTTTTTTTTTTTCTTAGTTTTTTACTTATTTTTAAAATGAGTTGAGATATTTGTGTGGACAACAATTGATGGAG
This sequence comes from Marsdenia floribunda, assembly GCA_035583425.1. NCBI lineage: Eukaryota > Viridiplantae > Streptophyta > Magnoliopsida > Gentianales > Apocynaceae > Marsdenia > Marsdenia floribunda. Next base: position 37,425 of record JAXGGT010024259.1, read on the forward strand.
TTACTTTATGCTTTAAATAAATTAAATTTAGACACAAAAACACAACTCAGTTGGTAGTACCTTTATTTATAATCTAAAAGATTATTAATTAAACAGTAAATTTTTATAATATTTATGTTTTTTTTTAACATAACTAAGCATAGTTAAAATTGTATTTAACATAACTAAGGATTTTAATAGTACTTAGACCAACCCATTGTTTGTAACTACAAGAAATACGTATCCTTTATAATTCTTTTTTAATAGGCAACTTTTTTTTATAGTTTAATTTTAAAAATTTTGCTATAAAAGGGATTCGAATTTATAATATATATATATATATATTATATAAATTAAATTTTTATTACCAATGGAATTGCGACTCTTTTCTTTCCTTCACTGCTCTTTCAACTGGGATATGCAGGCAATTAAGACTAATCATACATACATACTACACGCTATCCACTATATATATACAGTGGGAGGAGTGATGCCAAACTATGTTCTGGATTCTTATATGTATCAAAGATCCCGACACCTTTGTCGAACAGAGAAGTATTATTATTATTATTATTTTTTCCTTCTTTAAGTTTGTGTTTTTATAATACAATAATTATCCTAACTCATGATTAATTTAAAATTTGTCGTAAATTGGGTTCCCACATTACCCATTTAAGAGATTTATGAGTGGTTATTAAGTAGGGACTTGAAACCCTTTACTCAATTGCACATTTTAAACCCTTAAGATACGCCTAAAATATGTTAAAAAAGATAATATCTTTGAGTTGTTAATAGCAAAATCGAATTTGATTATATATTTTTTTTGAAAAGATAATTTTTTTTTTTTAACATTATAAGAAAAAAGAATATTTTATTATTAAGTGTTTTTTTTTTTTTTAAATATAACTTTTTTTTTAATACAATAATCTTTTTTGATTAATTTTAAAAAAAAAAAATTATGGGATAAAAATATGTAAGACAATAGCACATTACTTAAATGCGACACAAGATTATTACAAAAGAAACCTGCAAAAACA